>CABHPP010099885.1:29872-72909 GCA_902168425.1 Peromyscus attwateri
TCTTCTCAGGTATAGAGAATGCCTCACAGATCTGCCCTTGGCCAATCTGATGGAGGCAACTGAGGTCCCCTCTTCTCATGTACGTCAAGTTGACAAGCAAGAATGACAGCCATAACAGTGCTTCAGATACCTGTCATTGGTTCAGCCAATAGCACAGCTGTCATTGGTTCAGCCAACAGCACAACTGGCCCTGCTGATCTCACCTGCCTGAAGGTCCCTCTGGACTCTTAACCCCATTATTCTAACCATCACCTGACCAGGAACTGACGTCCCAGAAAATCTACTTAGCCATTGATTTTTTCCTCTGTGCCCTAGTTGAACTTAAAATGAGTTTGTCCTAGATACTGAGAGTTCTGATGTTTTCTTTCTAACTTGGGATTAGAGATCCTCCCTGGGGATTTTTCCCATCGCCAAGCCTCACGATGCCTCACCACATGAAAGAGAAAAACTCTTTCTCCAATCCGTTTCCTTGAATGAAGTTTGGTGTTTCCCAACTTCAGCATTGTTGACAATCTGGATTCAGTCACCCTTTGAGGGGTGTTCTGTCTGTCACAGCGTGTTCACTAATGTCCCCATTTCCCCCTACCAGATGTCACAGAACTCATCTTTTTTTCCTCTCATGACAATCAGAATTGTATCTGCAGACTACCGAATTCCCTGAGAATCAAATTTGCCACTGACTGAGGTCTACAAAGTAATCTGCTTTTTAACCCATTAAATGCAACATGAACCCACATTTGTTGAAGGGAAGAAATGTTACAGCTTCGAATGCCTCTTCTTGATTTGGCATTATTTATTGGTAAATATATTATTTGGAGGTATTTTGAAGGCATTTCCTTTGAAGGTGTTTAAGGACTAAAGTACGAGTTCACTCTGCTCTCACATATGCACCAGAGCTAGGAAGACCGTCTAAGGAAACACCGCTGCCTCCTGGTTAAAATCACTCAGCCCATAGCTACGGCTGGGTTAGATAAATAAAGCAAGGAGAATGATAAATGGGGATGTGGGGAGATGTTCTTGAAATGTTTGCAATGTGACGAGCCTTGATTTGCTTTGTTTTTCTTTCAGGTGAAGGAATGGTACAGACGGAAGAAGTCACGGACTTGGTTGTTCTGGCTCAGAGCTTTGGAGTTTCGTTCTCAAACAGCGGCTATGAAACATGTTATAAAACTCATGGCAATGAACATTTACAAGTAAAGAAGTATTGGCTACACTGTGTGATTCACTATACTTACACACAGAACTTTTTGTTGTTGTTGGTTGGTTGGTTGGTTGGTTGGTTGGTTGGTTGATTTTAGTTTTAGTTTTTCTTTTAAACTTCGTTTTGTTTCGGGATAAGGTAGGTTGCAAGGGCAGAGGATGGATGTGAGGGGACCCGGGAGATGAGTGGGATTGGGATGCATAATGTGAAATCCACAAAGAATCAATTTTAAAAAGTTTAAACAAAAACTCAAAAAAGTAGAGTTGTCTGGACTGGCTTGTTTTGCAGTGGAGTTCATGTCCAGATGTCTTAGTGAAATATGTCAAAACCATCTTGAGTCTTGAAGAACTGCTGTTCTACCTACCCAAAACCTCAGAGAGTCTTATCAAGTATGGGCTATTTTCAAAGACTGCCCCCTGAAATTCATATTTAGGCCAATAAATACTGGTTTTTATGTAAACATTTAGCTGCAGCTGAAATTTATGTCATCAAAGAGCATGAGAGAAGAGGGTTTTTAAAAAATTCTTTCATATATCACATCCCAACCTCAGTTTCCCCTCCCTCCACTCCTCCTAGTCACTCTCTCCCCACTTCTCCTTCTCCTTCTCCCCCTCCCCAAGATCCACTCCTCTTCAATTTCCCCTCAGAAAAGAGCAGGCCTCCCAGGGATATCAACCGAACATGGCATAACAAGTTACAATAAGACTAGGCAGGAACCTTCATTTCAAGGCCTACTGGATGCGGCAACCCAGTAGGAGGAAAAGGGTCCCAAGAGCAGGCAAAAAAGTCAGAGAAAGCCCCACTCCCACTGTTAGGAGTCCCACAGGAACACCAAGCTAAGTAACCACAGCACATATGCAGAGGACCTAGCTTAGAGCCAGGCTTGCAGTCTCTGTGACCCCCTGTGAGCCATGCTTAGTTGATTCTGCAGGCCACATTCTTGGGGTGGCCTTGACCCCCTCCTACTATCCTTCTCCCCGCCTTTTCGCAGTGGTTCCCCGAGCTTTGCCTAGTACAATGAAAATTGTCTTCAAAGGGAGACTTCAGTCTGAATGAGTACCGCCGGCTGCTTCCAGCAGCAAACAGGAAGCAAAACAAAACAGATTCACACAGTCACTGACAACTCGGAGAAGAACCACAGGGAAATGGGGTGTGAGAAGAAAGTACGTAAACACTTTATTAAGTCAGGAAGACTTGATTGTGAATGTGAAACAGGGCCAAGCTAGAACAAAATCTGGAGAATGAATAACTCACCAAAGCTGCTGTGTGCCAGGCCCGTAAAATGGAAAGCATTTTTGGTAACTAAAATAACATGTTTGAAAGTAAGTTCTTGGTTCTTTAATTAAAATGAACATTTTCTAAGGGGTAGTTTTAAAACAAGATTATAGCGATTTCTCAAAATGTGCTTTTAATAAATGAGTCTTCTCCATACACAGATGATGCTGAGCTCCTCAGTGTACCTGGATGGAAGCATGTTCAGAATTGCTTTTCTGAGGGGCTTCTGGAGACCCTGTTCTACTTTTTTTTTTCCCAGTAGGTGGGGTTGTTTACAACCATGGCAAAGACTCTGGATTTAATTGGATACAAGAATGGATAACTTGGTCCTCCCAGCATTCACTAGGACAAATGTGAAAGGTTTTAATCTGCCATTCAGTTCACTACGGAGAAAGAGATGCAGATGTAAGAAAAACAGTGCATGGGACTCATCACAGCAGAGACCCACATCCCACTTGTTCTGAGGACGGCCCTAAAGAAGCTCCCTCTTGGTCCCAGGAAAAGACCCTGAGGTGAGGAGGACAGGTCTGTGCCAGGAACAGAGGAGAAACTTGGGCCAGCCTGTGTGAGTGCAGAGTGAGGAGGGGTGAGGACCAAGCCAGGTCCTCCGGAGAAAAAGGGCCACAGCTGTCACTCTGATCCTCAGAGAAGCTCCTGGGTTGACTTTCAAGCTGTGTGAAGGACTCTAATCCGGAACTGTGCGCTGAGACAAGGCCTTTCTCCCCTAAGCTGTGCCTATCACAGCAGCACCAGAAACAAAGCGAGAACGTTCTAAAGTAGTCAAAACAGACACCAGGGGAAAATAAAAGACTGGTGAGACAGAGGGGCGACAGACCCTTATTCGGTGAGGAATCTGGCCACGGTATCCAGCATTACATTGTACAAGAACACATTGACTTTTCCAGGCAAACAATTTTAATATCAACTTTTGGATCAAAACCAATTTTTGTCCCCAAAGCTTAATTTTGTTGTTAAAAAAAAAGTACTAACCTTAAAAAAAATGTTTATAAAATTGTTGAGCATCTCTGCACTTCCCTGGTTCTGTCTGGAGGATAATTAGAAGTCGGTGGCAAAGAGAGATAGCATTATTAGCAGAAGTTGGCGGCACAATTTCTCTCCTCCAAATGTGGAGTCAGTTGTATGTTGTGCTATGAGTCTGTGAGCCAAAAGGAAGACAAGACGGAGCCAAATGGGCCACTTTGTTCCAGGTTGTGCAAATCGGACCGGAAGGGACACATCTTGGAATAATCATGAAGCAAACTAGTTAAGGGAATGTTTGTAAAGTATGAAGCTATTGGATGTTATGAGCTGAGTTTTTATTTTTTTTTTTTAACACAGCAGCTGCCTACAAATTCTAATAGCTGATAATGGTCTGTGCTAATGTGGAAACGAAGAAGCCAAAACATCACAAAGGCATGGATAATGGCAAGGCATGCACTTTGGGCTTCGGGCTGCAGTCTATGCTTTTGGCATCTGATTTATCTGAACAATCGTGTTTGCTCAGTACTGAAAATTATCCTCCCTGGTCTCTGATGAATGATGACATGGCAAAGCCATTTAGAAACAGAATCAGCTGAGAGAGGCAATCCTTGAATTTAAAAAATGTGTTGTCATCTTGTGTCAGGTACACACTGCCTGGTAATATTGAAAGGCAAATTAGACTATTGATGGCTGCTGCCCTGTGCCCCATAGAAAGCACAAACTGAGCCATAGAGGAAACCTCAGGAGGTTCTCTGGCAAGTTTTTTTTTTTTTTTTTTTGCTCAGTACTGCAAATTTTTACAAATCCCCAACCCCCCCCCCCCCCCAGCCCCATCCCAATTTTACACTCACATCTTCTCAGTAGATTTTTGCTTCCAGAGGCCAAAGCAACAGATTCTGGGCAATAAAGAGTAGGTAGTGGGACATTGCAAAGAAGAAATTAAAACAAAGCTCATCTATTGATCTGGCTGTGATACAGTAGCATATGTTTTTATTCTTCCTCGAAGATGCCAGGTATTCACTGAGCAACACTCACAAACCTGAGTGAGGTCATCAACAAGCAAGGAACAGGAGAAACAAAAGGCCATTCACAGAAGGGAAGCGAGGCAGACAGACTCCAATCCCCATCCTCTGCTGCGCACGGCTCTGGGAAATTCCCTTCTAGAATGTGCGTGTATTGGGGGGTGGGGGGTGGGCATTGTGACTTTGCTCTAACCATAGCACAGAGAAGGTGAGAGATTCACGTGCTTAGCAAATGGTTACGTTTTCTGTGACTGACTTGGTAGTAGCCCCCTTTTGTGTGTTTCTCATCGCTTTGAAGAATACCAGGTGGGAAGCCCACACACAGGGGGATGAATCTGCATTAGTCCCCAGGAACTCAGGGGGCCAGGGCCAACCAGCAGCGGTCTGATGACCCCTGTTCTACATCCCAAGCACCGAATTCTGCCAACAGAAGCAGATCCTGTGCCACTTGGCTCTCAGATGCTACCCAAACCCCAGCCAACACTAGATTATGGCCTTAGGAGAATGGAAGCGGTGAGCCCAGCAACGTTCCCAGGTCTTCCAACACAAAAGACCATATATATATATATATATATATATATATATATATATATATATATATACTATTTTAAGCTGTTCTCTTCATGGTAATTTGTTACTCAGCAATGTAAAATTAATACGGATTTAATAAAGACACATAGACAGGTGCTATGGGTCCTAGGGCAGCATTTCGGAAGCCTGTCCTGCGGAACACACTTCAGTCGGCTTGCCTGGGGATGTAGATTGGTTGTAGATATATGAGTTTAGTATATACAAGTTCTAAGAGTTTTTGTACTAAAAAATGTATATAACGTGTAGAGTTTATAAATTGTAGTTTGGCTTTCTTTTGGGAATTGCAGCTCACAAATCATGACGTGGACACTTCTTATTAATTATGAAAGCTTGGCCTTTAGCTTAGGCTTGTTCTCAACTAGCTCTTATAACTTAAATTAACCTGCTTCCATTCATCTACATTCTGCCATGTCGCTTTTTTTTTTTTTTTACCTCTCCTCCATTCTGTATGTCCGACTTGGTCCACAGCTTGCTAGCATCTCCCTGCACTTCAGATTCTTCTCCAGTTTCTCTCTCTGCCTGGAAGTCCCGCCTATTCTCTCCTGTCTAGCTAGTCTCCATTCAGCTCTTTATTCAACCAGTCACAGCGACACATCTTCACACAGTGTAAACAAATATTCCGCAACAGTTAATAACTTTTTTTTTTTTGAGACAGGGTTTCTCTGTGTAGCCCTGGCTGTCCTGGAACTTACTCTGTAGACCAGGCTGTCCTGGAACTCATTCTGCAGACCAGGCTGTCCTGGAACTCACTCTGTAGTCCAGGCTTGCCTCAAACTCAGAGGAGTTAATAACTTTTAAATTAACATTTGAAAACTAGTTCTTCGCTTAAAATTAAGTTATTGAAATGATATTAAAATATAGGTTAATATGAATATAGATTTTGAATATATTCACTCAAATCTGTTTCAAGTGCCATAGTGAATGCTGATGTATGAAGGGACATGTCCCAATATCCTGACAGACAACAGTAATAAGAGGTGAACATGCTGCTCAGGCAGGTTTGCTTTGCAGGGTGATGAGATTAAAAAAAAAGCAGGTGCCATCTGTGTTTGTCATTGTGTGTGACCATCAATGACTAAGGTGTATTCTGACAACCCTGGAGGTTTTAAAGAGAAAGTTGAGTTCAGGGCCCAACACTCCTAATTCAGAGAGGCAATACTTTCCATAGTGTCTCTAGAAAATGTCTTATTATGCAGAGTCACTCTGTAGTACATTTTAACTTCCCCCATGGAAGCTTAATTTAATTGTGAGTGCATGTGTATGAAAGAGAGAAAGTGTGTTTATGTACGCATATGTGTGTGGATGTGGATGTGTATCTGTGAATGTGTGTGTGCATGTGTATATGTGTGCGCATGTGTAGGTGAGTGCATGCATGCATGAATATATGTATGGGTCTGTGAATTCATGTGTGTTCATTCTCACACATGTATGCGTGAGTGTGAGTGTATTGGTGTGAATATCTGTAGGGGCCAGAGGACAAGCCCAGATGTTGTTTCTCAGTTGCCAAATGTCTTAGTGTTTCTATTGCTGTGAAGAGACATCATGATAAAGGCAACTCTTATAAAGGAGAACATTTAGTGGAATGGCTCACAGTTTTAGAGGTTTAGTCCATTATCAGCATGGTGGGACATGGCAGTGTGCAGGCAGACATGGTGCTGGAGAAGGATCTGAGAAAGCTACGTGGTGACCCGAAGGCAATATGAAGTGAACTGAGACACTGGACATGGTTTGAGTATATATGAGACCTCAAAGCCCACCCCGACACTTCTTCCAACAAGGCCATATTATTCTAACAAAGCCACACCTCTTCATAGTGCCTATGAGCTTATGGGGGCCATTTTCATTCAAACTAGCACATCCTCATCCTTGGTTACTGGGGCAGGGTATCTTTCACTGGCTTGGAATTCAACAAGTAGGCTAGACTGTCTGGCCAGTGAGTCTCATGAAGTCGAACAGTTTATTCACCCCTGGAGCTAGGATTAGAAAGACATGCCACCATGGAAAGCCTTTTTAAAAAAATGTGGATCCTTGGGATCAAACTCATCTCCTCACATTTGTGAGGCATGGAAGGCTCTCAGCAGAGCTGTCTCCGCATTCCCTTCATGGAATCTTTAGACTTCATCGAAGCATTAGATTATACAAGTTGCATACCTATGAGGCAAGGTGAATGCACAGCCTTGTCACTTGTGTTAAGGAAGGCCATGAATAAGACAGAAAAGAGTAGGGCCTTGAGACTGGGGGCCAAGATAAAAACTTAAGTCTTGAAAGTCAAATCTACTGAGACTCATTGCCATGAGATTTCCTCCTGTTCCTAAAGGCCATGTTCAATCTCACGCAAGAGAGCCTGGCTGTGTAGCCTTTTCAGTAGCTGTATCGCTTTCATTTTGACAAATACAACCCCCTTCTATCCTTTCCAAGCAGGTTTTTTTTTTTTTTTTTTTTGGATAGTAGCAAAGTTTTATCTGGAAAGAGACAACCTGTCCGTGTAGATCATTCTCTCCTGAGAATTTCGTGTGTTCATTCCTCAGCTAGGAAGTGGATTGACAGCTTGCTTGCTCAGGAATTGAACTGTAGGCACCGGATCTGATGAACTCCGTGTGACTGCAGTTTCAGAATCTACATCGTGGGCAGAAAGAAGTTTAAACTGGCAGAGGATGGCAGAGAGCAGGAGGTGATTATAAGACTACAAGTGTTCCATCCACTCCAGGGCTGTCCAACAGCTGGGTCAACAGGACACTTTGCTTACTAAGACAACAGAAAAGTGTATAAGTGGGAGACACATTACTCCCTTGCAAAGTTCGAAGATGAATGCTTCCTGGCTAGGAATGACAATGGCGTGGCTACTACATCATTAAAATGAGTTCCGTGGTTTCAGTGTCTATAATCCCCAGAGACAGAGGCATGTGGCCGCAGATAAGTGACAAAGACATGAATGTGCTGTGACAGTAATGGATGGCAGGAGCAGCAGTAATTAATTGGACATGATGGGCTAAATAGATGGGCGGTTCATTAAAGTGTTAATTGATTTGTTTAACTATATAATCTCTCGGATGTTCATAGGAATCCCTGAGATGAGACTGTAAGTTCCCCCTCACCTAACTGACAGAATTAAATTTGGTCATAAACACTGATATTTTTCACGAGGAGTGAGGAGAGTTAACCTTGAAAAAGGCTGTGCACGGAGCATGGAGAGATTTTTATAGGCTGCTGTGGAAGAACTGAAGTGTAACTTCAGTTAGTTAGTTGGTCATTATGATTCAGCAAACAGGTAAGAGACCATGGAAAGGGGTCTTTCACGGAGGGGATGGAACACAGGTGGAGCACCATGGAGGGTGAAATGGTGTGAGGGACAGGAAGGCAGGTTGAGGGGGGACAGTGATGACACAAAAGACCTTTGGAAAAGCCGTATGGAAAACTGATACTGTAGACGCTTCCTAAAATACGCACATACGTGGAAAGAGTGCTGTGAGGACAAACCCCCTCCCAGACACGATACGATATCAAATCAAAGGCCCAGTGCCAGAAGCGATTTGCCTCTTTTGGAGTTGTTGATCAGCGGGGATCCCCTAGACTCCCAAACCTTACAGGGTAATGTCTGTTCTCCAGAACTTGATGGTAAGATCCTATGGCTGGAGACACTGATGCTTGAGTCACTGACCAGGGAAACATCAAGTCGGTGCAATCATGGAAACCTCTTCAGTGCCAGCCAGCTTTTACAGGGCTGGGAGTGATGTCCGTGCTACAGGAGGAGAAAAAGAAATCAATAGTTGCCTCCAGTTATGAACCCTATCAGATCCAAGGAATGGCCTGGCAAGATACGCTCCCTGGTACAATGGCGTCATGAGTAGCCGAGAGACTTACCAGCCGCTTTATTATTTAAAGCCTGCTCCCCAAGACCACAAGAAGGAATCCACTCCTGACACCATTAAAGGGGCCAGGAACTGTGGCTAAGTAGGTCATAAGTCCCAGGCAAGAGCCTACTGCAATTATTCTGCTAAACAGGTGTAGAATTAAATGCATTTTAAAAGACATATCTTTGTACCTACCCATAGATTATCGTATTTCTCAACAACAATCAGAGAAGCTTTTTATTGCAGTAGATAACACTTAATAGAAAGTCCCACAACTGGTCAATGTGCAGAGAAAGAGAGATTGCGGAACGCTAAGCCTTAAATGGGACCTGTATGTCATACCCACTCTTCTCAAGGTTCAGAGATCAGTGGGAGAAAGGGGGCAGGAAGATGATAAGAGGCAGAGTCAGTGGGTAACTACAGCAAAACCGTTTTCTGGCTACAACAGAGCAATTACACCTATGAACTCACAGGAGATAGGACAGCGTGCACAAGATCAAGTGAGACAAATTCCCAGCATGCTCAGCAGAGGTGGGCATGAAATCCCATGCCTAGCTCAGGAGCTACTGGCACTCGATGGCTCCTGGGGGACAGAGAGTCAGGTTTGTTTAGGGTGAAGGCTGTTAGAGACCTGTAAATAGCCTCACACCCATGCACATAATGCCAGCACTGATTAGACTCAGTGAGCTTAACAACAGCAAAAAGAAGAACACATGGAATTGGGAGAGAATAATGGAAAAGACAGGAAAGGATGTGGAAGGCAGAGGCCAATGGAAACACAATAGGAGAAGAAGAGATCTGGTCCATCCGACATGGATCCTAACGGAGAAAAAATTGAACTACTACACAGAAAAATGCAGTAGGCCCCAGTAGACAAAGCATGAGAAAGACCTGTGGAATGGGGGCCACCGTGTCATTGCCTCCCCATAGATAACTCACACTTTAGAAGTCTGCTGCCTCCCCTGCTCCTTTAGCCTGGCAAAGACCAACGTTTTCTTGACCTTTGACAATGAGTCATTATGTGCTGCACACACAGATCCAACATCAAGCTTTCCCTTCCTTCCAAAGCTGTGTCATCTTTGGTTCGGATCCCTGAGACACCTGTTCTACTTTTACCGATCTGTCATTCAGCTCCACCTGTGTGTTCATGAGGCATTCTCTGTGACAAGCAGACAGAAGAAGGAAACATTCTGCACAGCTTGCATTTTATTGCCACCAGCTAGACTGAAATTCTCCTCCATGACAGTCCAATCAAGAAAGAGAATGATAAAGAAAACCAATAAATCTTGCTGTGCACAATCCTTGGATGGAGAGGAGGCACCAACCAAAAGCTTATCCTCATTTATGAAGCGTGGCTAAAGAGTCTGCTTTAAGGAAATGAATAATAATAAAGATCAGTGACAGAAGAGACTGGGAGGAGGTTTGTGAGGCGTCTTAGTTTAGGAGCAGAGTGGAAAGCTATTCATGTCCTGTGGGTGGTCACTACTGAGCATCTATCTACCAGAGACAGATAGGTAAGACAACCTATCCTGAGTTTGCCAGTCTGGTTCTCCAAGGCCCTCCACTCTGCCACATTAGCCCATGTTCAATACATCTGCCATGGCAACCACAGAGCACTAGAGTAGGAAGGGTTTTTTCCCCAAAGAAAAGCTCAGGCCTTAACAAGTGTTGGGTGCTGAGCATCAAAACACAACAAGTAGTCGTCCCTTTCTTCATTGTTTGACTATATGCATGATGAGGAGCAGCATAAATAACGGAAGACGGGTGTGCTTGGTCCACAGTTGCGGCGACAGTGCAGCACGGCAGGGAGGACAGGATGGGGGCAGGATGGGTGGCCCCATCAGCATCTGTGGCAGGAGGAGAAGGAGGAGGAGGAGGAAGAGGAGGAGGAGGAGGAGGAGGAGGAGGAGGAGGAGGAGGAGGAGGAGGCTATTGATTCATGTCTCCACAAACCAGGAAACAAAGATAGTATAGGAACTAGGCCAGACTATAAATCTCATATCACATCCCATATAGCTTCAGAGTCTCTGACTAGGCTCCACCTCGCACACATTCTAAAAGCTCCCCAAATAGTACCACTACCGAGTGTTCAAATATAAGAGCCTTTGGAGGGTTATTCTACATTCAAACTGTATCACTGTGTTTCCACTATTTCCAGGGTGAGAGTGAAGGGGCTGTACCTGTCAGAGTAGGGAGTGTGTGGATTTTCTAGAGACTGAGCTGCAAGGTTAGAGAGAACCCTCTGTTGGGCGGGAATCCACACAGTGAACACTGGGATGGAAGAGGATTTGGGAAAACAAGACTTGATAGAATAGTTGTCAGGACAGATGGCTTTAAAAAGAATCATTGTAACTTGAGGCACAATTTGGACTCAAAGGGTTTTGAACAATAAGAACAGAGCTGGCTGGATATGGAACAGGGATGGATTTGGGAGGAGAGAGTGGTGTGGTAAAAAATGATCAAAATATAATGTATGGAATTCTCAATGAATTAATAAAATATTAAAAGGAAATCAGCATAAGAAAATAGCAATTACAACCTTCAGAAATGAAGTTTATTCAAGTAGGGAAATGCAATCAAATGGCTTGGCTAATAATGAGTGAGACTTGTTTAGCTGATAATGCCGAAGGATGCTCAGCCTCAATGCATAGATTAAACAGAGGCAAAAGCTATGAAACACTTCATTGTAATTACAGAATAATACATCCGTGTTCTTAATTGTAGCATGTAAACGAAGGTGACATAGGGTGTAAGAGACATAAACAAGAAGAAGGAAGCTCTATTCTTTCCTCTTGATAGTGATCTCCTGTGCTGGGAGGAGTCAAGGGATCCTGTTTCCATTGGGTGGGAGTTGAAACAAAATTATTCTCCACTCTGAGTAACAAAGGTAAGAAATACAAACTCTAAATATTCCATTTGGGTTGTTATGAGTAAGGAATGGGAGAGGTGAGAGAGCATGGCCTGTTCCTCCAAACATGACAAAGGAGAAGAAATGCATCAGATGCTGGACAAGTCTATGTGAAGTTGGACATGAACATATGGGGCTCAGAATTGACTTTTCAGTGGGTTTTGTTTGTTTGTTTTGTTTTGTTTTTAATGAAGGAGCGAGGCAGAGAACTGTTGTTCTTCTACAGCGCTACACAAGAATGTATTGTAGCAGAATGGAGATGACATTAGCATGAATTGTGTTTTATGTCCTTGATTCTAGCAGACAATCCAGTACTCACACATCACATCACTTTACAGTGTAATGAAGCAGACTGCCCTAAGTAGTTACATATGGTGCCCAGGAAATATTGGCAGAAGATAGGCTCAGGGACTGCTGGGAGATTTCTAGCAAGGGGTCGTTTTGGAAAAAAATGTAGGGTCCTGAGCAAGAAGAGGCCTTCCAACAGAGCCTAAGACAAACTTACAGGTCCTGAAAGTTCTAGCTGTGTGAACAGCTATGAGTTGACCAAGGTGAGTTTGAAGGAATTACTGAGGGATAAAGATAGATAGGTAGTTTTAAGATTGGGAACACTTTCATTTGTTGAGTAGAGGCATAACATTTATGTTAGACTATTGCTATCACCGAGATTTTGAGATAGATCAAGTTACAAAGAAATAAATTCAGAAGACTAGTATGTCAAAAGATTAAAAATGGAAACAGTTTAAAGACTGCTGAGTCCTTTAGGAGTTGAGGCACATTCCCAGGAAGAAGTTGAGTGATTGTATTAAACCTGTGGACTGCTAACATTTATTGACTCTTTACCAAGGCCAAGATGCTGCTGAGTGGTATCTGCACAGTCACATGTCATCCAGAGCCCAAGAGAGTCAACTCTTACACTGTTCCTATTTACAAGTGATAAGGCTGATTTGGTTAAACCCCAAAATCATTTCTCCAAGAAGCAGAGGCTACAGGACTCTAAATGCTGAGGGCTTGCAGTCACCATGGTTTCTCAAGTCTACAAAGTTAAGCAGTGTGCATGGCCAGAAAATCCACACTGATGCCATTAGGTTTCCTTCTAACTACAAGCTAAAGCCCCAGAGGGAATAGGACCTGACAGAGTCTTATAAAAAGACTAATGTGGCAAGAATGACAGCCAGTTAGTGTGGGACTACATGGAATATCACTGAAATCCTAACTCCCATTATCTCAAAATGTAACAGTATTTGGCACTGGATCTTCAAAGATGGAGTTGTGTGTAAGTGAGATCATATGGATGTGGCTTATATCAATGTAACTGCTGTCCTGATCAGTAGATACAAAGCAAGACCCTGTGAAAATGTGGGGAAAGGAAACCCCACCTATGCACTGGAGAGGAAGGCCTCAAAGGACCCAGACAATCAAAAGTATTTATTTGGGATCCCAGGCCCCCAAAATTAGGAAGAAAATTTTCCTCTTTTCAAACCACCAGTCTGCAGTACTCTGGAACAGGGACCTTGTAAACTCACTCACCAGGGAAGGACAGACTGTTGAGAGTAAGGACATTTTGGGTTGTGGGGGAGGCCAGAAGTATGGAGAAGAAATGAATATAGGGATATGGTTCTTAGATCCGCTCAGCTGGTCTTGAACACAGAGATGAGGAGAGATGAATCCCAGAGGATTGGTAAGTTTTGGGGTTCTGAAACTAGATAAGAAGAGAAGAAAAGCAGGACATGTCAACACACACAGGATCGGGAACACACACACAGTAAGTGCCCTTGGAGAGGGCTGTGAGGGGCGCTGCATTCAAAATGCTATAAATGGTCCATATGGATAATGGCCCAAGCAGAGCCAAGGATGATGATCTCGTCTTTTTGCTTCTCAGGAAGTGACTTCATGTGAGGATCAAGGGTAGCAGTATTAGCAGAGGCCCAGGAGAGAACAATGCACAGTTGTACATTGTGCACAGTTTTATTTTCAAAGCTCATGTTCCAATCAGGTAACAATTACTGTATTTCATGTGAAAATTGTTTGTACTTTAAAAGCATACTCACTGGGGCCACATGACAATTTGAATCCTAGAGGTGACGTTTATTAGTTGTATGACACGAAGTCTATCATCACTGCATGCTTCTGTGCTTTTATTTATTTTGGGGGAAATAGACAATATACTGCGCTCTGCTTCAGGGTTGTTTGTGATGGATAAGTGAGTGTTAAATGCTTGTAAAAAGACTTGTGTAGCTAGAGAGCTTTTCTCCGGGTCCCACCAAGCCCCTGCAGTCCCGCAGCCCACTTTTAAAATAAACACACAGATGCTTATATTACTTAAACTGTTTGGCCTAATGGCTCAGGCTTCTGGCTAGCTGTTCTTATATCTTAAATTAACCAATTTCTATTAATCTATAAGTTGCCATGTGGCTCGTGGCTTACTGGTATCTTAACATCTTCTCATGGCGGTGGCTGGCAGCATCTCTCTGCCCAAGCCTTCCACTTTCCAGAATTCTCTTCTCTGCTTGTCCCGCCTATACTTCCTGCCTAGCTACTGGCCAATCAGCATTTTATTTATACAGAGCTATATCCACAGCAGACTTGGGTAAGTCAGTTGCTTTTATCATCCTCCTCCTCCTCATCATCATCATCACCAGGACCACCACCATCATCATCACTATCATCCTCAACCTCAACATCGTCATCATCATCATCATGACCACCATCATCCTTGCCATCATCAACACAATCACCATCATCACCATTACCATCATCACCATCATCCTCATCTTCAACATCATCATCACCACCATCATCATCATCATCATCACCATAGTCACCATCATTATCCCCAAGAGTAAAATACAGGAAAGCAATATTAACTATCAGATGCCTAAATTGGATTGAGAGCTATTAAGCTTTCCAAGAAACAATCTAAGTAGAATTTACAAGGTTTAGTTTTGGGTGGGTGAGAATGTCAAATTTACATTAATCCTGGAATCCCTTTAAGTCTATTTTCTGAATCAATTTATCACCAGATCTTACATCTTCAAAACCAGGGCACAATTTCTTCATGCTACTAAGGGATACAGCAGTTGGGAGAATGGTTCCAGACACATAGGAAAGTTCTAGAAAGACACAAAATGGATTATTATTTGTCATACGGTTATTTGCTATGCAAAAGGAGAGCTGTCTCCATGTACAACAAGCGCTTCTGTGACGATCACAGAACCATCAACACAGCACAAAAAATGGTGAGTCTTTTTATTGAAATAGTGAATATGTAGTGTAACAGAACAATACATTATATACCTTCAAAACAGTGTCAAGATACCAGGAAACAGGAATTGTCACTTTAAGAAAAAAGTCTCCACCCTCTGTTCTAGCAGAAGTTTAGAAGACTAGAGTGTCTGTAGACTCACACATACTAAAGAGTGGGTGTGTGAGATTTCAGAAGGGAACAAATGAGAAAGTTTTCTTTAGAAGAATGACAGATATTAGGGGGAATGGCCCAACCCCTTCATTACACTACCCGCTCTTTATTTTACATTGACTGAAAGAAACTGCCCATCATTACTATCCAATTTTCAAAAAGAAATATTCTACTTCTAGGATATTTTTCCCAGATCTTCAAAATCATTACTAGTTACAAACCTCCGAATAGATGCAATTTCATAAAATCTCCACCAATTACTGGTGTATGATCTTCCCCTGGTGTCACTTTACATGTGAGGACCCCATGGCACATTGCCTGAAGCTTCACGTGCATAAGCATATGACAGAGACATGTTTACATAGCTCATCATATAACCTAGTCATATAACTTACCATGGAAGATGGGGCTAGTCAAATGCATAATGCTTGCACCAAGGTTCCTACAGAGAGTCTGAGTGGCCAGGAAATGCATAGCAGGTTGTATTTCCAGTTGGGAACCTCTGAGAAGACCGGTCATGAAGCTTTGAAAGTGAAGCCTACGTTATGATGGAGACCTCAGGATGTTGGACATACCAGGAATGTGTGATATCTGTTGAAGTAACCTACAGACACCTACTGGACATAGCTCAAGAGTCAACCATGTGTGCTGTATTTGCCAGGGCCAGAGGATGAGCTAACTAAGGCCACTGACTTCCAACATGTGCCTGAAATGCTGGACGTGGAGCTGTGGGATTTGTTTGTCCTTCAAGGTTTTGATCTTGGTTTGGTCCAGTTTTTCCTTGTTTCTCCCTACAGGAATGGGAATGTTTATTCTGCACACTGTATATTAGAAATATATAACTCTCTTGGATTTTTACGGGCACTCACAGCTAGGAGGGTACCTAGAGTCTCAGTAAAAGCTTTGGAGTTGTCAAGTCTTGAGACTATTAAGGCTTCAGGAACTTTTGAAGTTCAATCAAATTCACAATGTATTGTGAGACAACCATGGGCCTTTGAGGGTCAGGGGTGGAGTGTGATGATTCCAATCTGAATGTCTGAACAGGCTCACAAACACTTAGTCTCTGACTTGAGGCATGATTTTGAAGCCTGCAGAATCCTTATGTGAAGCAACTTGGCTCTCACAAGTAAGTCATGTAGGCTTCTGGATGCTACACTCTCCCAGAGTTCTGCCTGCGGTCTTCAGTTCTGTAAGTAAGCTGTCCCTGTCACATGCTCTTGCCTCCTGGGAGGAGTGTTCCTGCCACCATGAATGAAAACCCCGTGAAACCATAGGTAAAAATAAACCGTTCTTCCCTTAAATTCCTTCTTTCTCTTTCGGGTGTTTCTTCACAGGGCTGAGAAAACTAGCACAGCACCTCTGCTACCTGGTGCTCCAGCCTGCTTCCTTATTCTCTTCTGAGTCATTCCCATCAACGTTGCCAAGATTCTTCACAATGCATCTATCTCTTGGCTGTGTGTTCCCACAACCATTGTTCCAGTTCTCCTATAAGCCAAGCATTTTCTATACGCTCTCTGCCAGGTTAGCTTAGCTTCTTTTTGTTCTGCACACACCCTGCTGAACTCTCAACAGAAAAAAAAAATGTTTTGTAATTACTCGAGTTAAATTATTTGGCTTACATTTTCTATTGCACATTCACCTAAAGGTGATATCTGATTTTAAAAGCTGTATCTAAATATATCCAGAATAATCACTTCTGATGAGTATAAAGATTCTAATTGAAGGAAATCATGGGGTCATGGTTTAATTGGCCACATGTTTTCTTTGTGGAATACATAACACAAGTGTGCCTGCCAATCAATACATTTGAGATGTGAAAAGTTCATTGCTGCAGCCACGGCCTCAAGCAGAAATGTCTGTCATTTCCCTCCTAGTAAGAATTCTCTTCCTTTCTTCAGGAGAGCTTATCTCAAGTTGAAATTACTTTTTCTCTTTATATGGTAGGGAGGTGTCACAGCTTCCGCTCTATACAACTCAGAGTCACAAGAGAAGACAGAACTGCACCTGAAGGACTGCCCAGGTCGGACGTCCTGTGGCCAAATCTGTGAGGCATTTTCTTAACTGCTAAATGATGTAGGAGGGCCCAGGCAACGGCGGGTGTGCCATTCCTAAGTAGGCGCCCCTGAGCAAGCCAAGGGACCCCAACCCGGAAGCACAGCTCCTCTGTGGTCTCTGCTTCAGTTCTTGATTCCATTTTCCTTCCTTGCGCTCCTGCCTCGATTTCCCGAACCTGTGAGATGAAATAAACCCTTCCCTCCTTGAGTTACTTTTGGTCGTGGTGCTTATGGTAGCAACAGAAAACAAACCAGTGCGGAGTGTTTGGAACCTAACCCCAGTTCTTCGGTTTGCCCCCACTGTGTGCTCTGCCAGCAGTGGGCCTAACAGTAGACAGCTGAGTCATGAAAACCCTGCTGTGGGGAGGTCCTTCTGCAGCAGTGACCGAGGGTGCCAATAGGCAAAGGACTGGTGGCTGAACCCCTTCCTACTTTGGCCTATTAGCTTTGAAACAAACAGCTCTCTAACAGGACAATACTCCAGGGCTTCTTAAAAAGCATGGGAAAGGCAATTGGGTTTTTGGTGAGCAGTGTAATTAGGGCAAAGCTTTAAGATGAGATCACTGTACCATCCAAGTGAACCTTATTAGTGAAATGGTCTAGCTGTACTTTCTGCAGGGATGGTTTCAGACCTTGAAAAATGTGGTTTCCAGAAGATAGAAGAAAAAAATAAACATAAACAAAAGTCTGCAAATATCTTGTGTATATCCAAAGCAAACAGTCCCCATCTGGATTTCTCTTTATGCAGTGACAGATACAAGCCAGGTTGAAGAAAAATCTTTCTGGAGCCGCTCATATCCTTAAGCAAAGAAAAAAAAAAGCAATTCTCTTTCTAGATACAAAATAATAAGAAATAAACTTATATTTGGAGCAGCTATTAATGCAAAAGTGGGTCCTCAATCATAATTAAATAGAAGTGGGACCCAATCACCTTTGTATTGCAGTTTTCCATGGTGAAGACCCTGAGTGAAACCCAGGAAACGTGCCATTGTCTTTCTGCGTCTATATGGAGATCAGTTTTACTGCAAGAGATCCCATCGTGTGTCTACACGATTTCAGCATCATCTTGCTGGTGCTATAGAATGGAAAACACACACTGGCCCACAAAGGCATGCAAATCCAATGCCTATGGCTTGTGTTGAGAAAGCATTTAGGAGGGACAAGAGCAGACCTCAGAGGTTGAACAAATGAAAGGTGAGGCTTTTCCTCCCCCTGAGATGTGACCGAACAAGAGAGCACACAAACTGTTCTTTAAACGTGCTGTGCGTGCACGATGCTAGCCAGCGGACTGGCTTTCCCTGGAGTTTCTCAATTGGTAATTTATATCTGCATTTCAAAATGTTAAAACATCATTTATAATTCTCAGAAAATTATGGGAAGGGGCTATTTTTTAAATAAATCAGATGATAATTCTGAAGGGAAAGTGTTCATTTCTAGCTTGTAAAGTGATTTTCTTTAAACAAAAAAAAAATTTTTTTTTTGTTTCTTATTGAAATCTTTTCTAGACTGTTATAACAATATAGGCCAGCAGGGGGCAGTGGTGCTTCATCACTCTACTCAAATCTGCTCCTCAGGCACCACAGGAACAGTTATTTCAACATTTCATTGCAAATCAAACCGTAATTATAAGCTAATGTCCTATCCCACCACCAACCTCAAAGGTCATCAGAGTATGTTTTATAAATGAAAAGAAATTGTTGGCTCTAATTACATGTAAAATGAGTCTTATATGCTCCGAAAAGCTTGTTTCTTTGGGTTTTTACTTTTCTTCTTCAGACTGAATGAGTTAGCATAGACAATACAAAAAAATAGACACAAGTACCCTTCCCAAGCTGTGCATCATGGCTTAACTTGAGGGTGTTGATGAGTTGTGTCCATGTTTAGAGCCCTTCCAATCCACGTCTCTCGGGCTCGGGACCTGCTAAGCTGCACAGCAAGACAATTAAAACTGCTTGAATGGAAGATTAAATAAGGGAGTAAACTTAGGGTTTTCTTTCGAGGGGTAAGCAGGTCTATATTTTTCAAGTTTAATATGTACACATACAGAAGAGAAATATTAACTTTGGCCTGGGCAGTCTGTGTTCTCCTGAGTGGGAGTCAGAAACTCAACACAGTTATTGGAACATGGGGCGTGGTGTGGGGAGATATCCTCCCTTGTGTGAAAAGGATGACACTGTTGAGATTTGGAAGAACAGAGGAGGTGGAGACGAAATCTTGGAAGGAGATGGCACCTTTGGAGGACTCTGTTCAATTTGGTACCATCACCCCAACTCAGAACAAACTCAACAGGAATGGAAACAGTGGATGGGAGGTACAGAAGCGGATTTCAGGTAAATACAGAGCGGAGTTTGCAGTCAACAGTGCCCATGGGTGGGTGGAGGTTTCTGTGAGAATTCCCCTGAGAGTCCAGAGCTTAGCTCAGTGGGCCAGGACAGGCAGTTGCTTATGTTCAATGAGGCCTCATTTGCAAGTTTGGGATGTGATAACACGTATTTCCAGGGCACTGTCCCCATTGACGTCCAAGGACTTCCTATTGTCCCCAAGTCCACTGTGGTGACATTCAGCTGTGTGTGTTTGAAGGAGCTGACCTCTCTCTGAGTGCTCTGCTGAATGCAGGTTCTCAGGTGAGTGTGGCTGCCTTTGTGTAGCAGAGACTGAGTGGATATTGACCAGCGAAGTTTCTACACAATATTCTATGGAAAGCCCTAGTCCATTGCCATGCACCCTGTCACTGTCCTGTACAGGAAGTGCCGAAGTGGCCCCAGTCTGTTGTCTCATGTCACACAGATCTCTTTACATCACAGTTGCTTCTTGCTGAAGTCGCCGAGTTGACTCAGCCTTCATCCCACTGCTCCTGTCCTGCACAGGGCTAACCAAAGCTGTTCCTCTTCCCAGCCAGTACCCTGGCACCTCCCTGCATTCAGCCCACTGTCCTGGAGGGTCTTCATTAGCCCCACTTTACTTGGTAAAGACCACCATCTAGGACAGGCTCTCACGGAGTGATTGTATGTCACACATCATATGTCTAAGAGTATGAAGATTAAATGTAGTGCACATTGGGAGTCCCAAACATTACATCTAACTGGTAGGTAAGCCCTCCACATTCTATAGAAATTTGACTACAAATAAATAAATGACAGATATTAATGTGCTCATCAGCCAAAACTTCTAGCAAATAAGACTATTTTGTTTACTTAATTTGCTAATATAGTTGAAGGAGACTGTAATAATGAACATTGATCCATGTCAGTATTTGATTGATTCCAGTGAACCATTAAAGTGCAGAAGGGCAGAGACTGGATATTTATCTCTTCTTCCTGCCCATCTGTGCAGTTCTACAAAACACCACTGAGAAATAGCATGTTCCTTAAGGAAAAAGTGCAATCAAATATAACTCGGCTCCTAGAGTTTGTAACATATGTAAGATCATCACAGTACCTTGCTTACGGGAAATATCCTATCTGTGTCCCCTTCTATTAGAATTAGCAATAGCATCAGGTCATTTCTGGCCCCATGTGTTGGTGACTCTTTTCTTAGCTATGACTTTGGATCTAACACAGTGTCTGGTGTTAGCTGCACTGAGACAGTTATGGGGGAAGCATCAAACTTACATAAAGATTAGAGAGTCTGACTTGATAGAGCTCCAAGAACACTGTACCCACACAGTGTGTGACAGGCACATTTTCATTTATCAGTAGAGATAATGACCACACTGATCAGATGCAGCAACTGTGAGATCTGAGAAAGAGCTGACACATAGAAAGGTCCTTCCGATACAATAACGGTAAATAATTATATGTATTACAGTAAATAATACTATGATAATTATTGCCATAATTACCATAGTAACTCCAACAGTGTGGAAAATAATAATTTTAGATAAAATAATCCTTCTGATGCCTTTGGGACTCCCCGATAATCACACACTGTGGGATCTGTGTCAAACGAAGAGACAGAGTCTCAGTGAGTTTTCTCATGTTTGAGGTGATATAGTCAAACTCTCAGAGCAAGGTTTGCTTGAGCCCCCACCATGTTTTTCACTCTAAGCCACCTTACACTTGGTCCTGTTCAGCCTGCTTAAAGATATATACAACTTGCTCTCACAAAAGGGAAGCTTAAGTGGTGGCTGGTATGAACCAGCCTGGAAAAAAGGACAAGTATTCATGCTCAAGCTACAACATCCACTCATTTTATTAAACAAGAAGACCCCTTGTTGGCATCCAAGCCAGGGAACCTCACTGC
The DNA here is from genome assembly GCA_902168425.1 of Peromyscus attwateri. Classification (NCBI taxonomy): domain Eukaryota; kingdom Metazoa; phylum Chordata; class Mammalia; order Rodentia; family Cricetidae; genus Peromyscus; species Peromyscus attwateri. The sequence continues at coordinate 51,416 of CABHPP010099885.1, forward strand.
TGCACCGAATGAGAAGTGTTTGGCCAGGCATTCATCCAGCAGGTCACACAAGCTGGGTGACTGTGTACTGGGCTTGACATCATGGGATGTGGCAAAACCAGGTCAGGACACAGATGTGCAAATGAGTTGTGTAAGAACCAGCTTTGGGAAGCAGAGCAAGTTTGAGATGCAGAGAGATGAATGGAAGGGTCCAAGTGAGGCACCATGGGCGTCTTGAGGGGCTGCCGTGCAGACTGTGGTTGACCCAGAGGTCCCAGTCCTGTGAGCCTGTGATTGCCCCTTTAGCTTCTTCAGGCCAGCGCTGGCCTGAAATGGCTCAGACACACTGTAGAAGGATCTTACTGCTATCTTCTTCAATTTCTTTCTTTAGAGACTTAAAGTTCTTATCAAATAGGTCCTTCACTTGTTTAGTGTTATCCCAAGGTATTTTATATTATTTGTGGCTATTGTAAAAGGTGATGTTTCTCTGACTTCTTTTTCATCCCTTTTATCATTTGTATATAGGAGAGCTACTGAGTTGATCTTGTATCCTGCCACTTTACTGAATGAGTTTATCAGCTGTAGGAGTTCCCTGGTAGAATTTTTGGGGTCGCTTATGTATACTATCATATCATCTGCAAATAGTGAAAGTTTGACTTCTTCCTTTCCAATTTGTATCCCCTTGATCTCCTTTTGTTGTCTTATTTCTCTAGCTAGAACTTCAAGTACTATATTGAATAAATATGGGGAGAGTAGACAGCCTTGTCTTGTTCCTTATTTTAGTGGAATCGCTTTGAGTTTCTCTCCATTTAATTTGATAGTGGCTGAATCACCTTGCTGAATGATGAATTCTGCTGCATGGTCCTCCAGATATGTCACGCCAAACTGTAGCAGGGTACTCAGGGGCTCTTGACCACACCGTGTCAATTCCAAAAGCATTTGTTGTAGCAAAACTAGAGGCACCAAAATCTTCAATGCAAAGATGAAAACATGAAAAAATGTAAGACTGGAAATTCTTATAACGGATTTTGGTTCAACCATTTAAAATTTTAATGCAGACAAAAAAAAAAAGGATCTTACTGCACATTTTACTCCTGAGGGATCAGAACTGGCCGTTCAAGTGCTGTGCTCTGGCCTAACCAGTTATTTCAGATTTAACCAGTCTCCTTATGCACTGGAACAATATGGCTGGGCAGCATGTCCTGATTTCCATTGTGTTTAGCATTCTTATTTCTTTAAGGACAAGGAGCCTGGAGGTCCCTAGCCTGAAGGCTGTGATCATCCTATGGAAGGAGAGTCAAGGTATCTCAATAAACTATAATTAATGATATGGTTCTCCAATTAATGTGTTTATTTTCCCTGAAACTTCATGATCATCCTTGTGGTTACATTCAGGATGAAAGAGGAAGCTATCGTCCCCTAAGCCTGAGCTCCAAATACTTCACTACAGAGAGTCAATTGTTTTATGTCTAGGCTGTGTGTGTGTGTGTGTGTGTGTGTGTGTGTGTGTGTGTGCTTGTGTGTATGTGTGTGCTTGTGTGCACATGTTCGTGAGTGTATGTGTGCATGGTGTTTGAGAGCACACGTGTGTGCATACATGTGTGGTATGTGAGCATGTGCAGGTGTGTGTGTCCAGGTGTATTTGTGTTTGTATACTTGTATGCATATACAGGCCTATGTGTATTATGAGCAGATGTGTTTGTATTTCAGTATATATTTGTATGGGTGTGTGCAAGCATGTGCAGGTATGTGTGTTTGTGTGTGTTTATGTGTGTGCAGGTGTGCTTGTATGTATGTATATTGTGTGTACAAGTGTGTGCATGTAAGTCCCTTAGAGTCTTCTGTGGGGACAAAGGCCCAGATTATGATTTCTAACAACATATTGTTGTGAGACATACCTGGTTAATGCTTAATTTAAAAAAAAAGAAGGTTTTCTCATTAACTAGTCTTAAGGAAATCCAAGTCCACTTTGAAGTATTAATAATTACTGATACTAAACCACATTTGCCTGCTAACAATTACATGACGTGCTTTTCCCCTGATCTTTCTAATTCAAACACTGGCAGGATTTACACTTTAGTTCTAAATGATAGATCGAAACGGGTTTTCTAAAGATGTTATTAGGCACTTCATTTTGAAATTTGTCTGCCGGCGACTCGTAGATATTTTGGTAATTTTCACATCATTTTCAGCTCAACTTCTAAGTCAAGGTCTCAGGATCATTAATTCCTAAATAGAATTTAAATTTTACAATATGACAGAATGAATGTAAAACCCTTATAATTAAAAAGAAGTAGAGAGTGTAACTAGTCACACAGTGAGTAATTATGGTTTTATCAATAAAATTTTAAATGCCATTTGTGTGCATGCCCCCGAGTACTTCAACTCTTCTAATCAGTTGTCTATTGTGCTTTTCAGCTCTATGGTGAGTTCACAGTAATGTTCCAAGCCCACCGCTACACTGGGGCATGCTGGCCTGCAGTATCTTCTCAGGTACCAGAGCATGCTGGTCTGCAGTATCTTCTCAGGTACCAGAGCATGCTGGCCCTTCAATGTCTTCTCAGGCACCAGAGCATGCTGGCCTGCAGTGTCTTCTCTGGCTTACACCCTTTTATACCTGATGGAAACCAGCACCCTCGGGTTGTTGTTCACTAGACACTTTGCTGAGATCTTGTTTTGTAATGGCCAAACAGTCCCACAGAGTGGGGATGACAGCTGTCTTGGGTGTAGGGTTTGAGAAGGGGAACCTGGAGGTACTAAACATTAACTAGGAGGGGCAGGGATAGACTTTTACACTGGAGTATTAAGTTCTGTAGTTTTACCATAGACGTTGGGAATGCATTAAATTGTAATAATCAAAGGGGTTTTCCACCCTTTGAGAAAATAGAAGAGAACATATAGACAAAAAAATCCCTATAATATGATTTTATTCAAGATACTGTTATTTGTAAATACTCTAGGAACAGGGAATATACTGAATACCTAGGGTATGTCATCTAGCACACTGGGACACTTTGGATTTTGTATCTCACTTAATGGTAAAATGTCACTGTTAAGGAAGTGATTGAGGGCTCCTTTGCTCTTTCAATGCAAAAGATATCACACAGTCTCGTGGGTCTAGATACTTGATCTTGGGCCAGTAGTTGTGTTTTGTAAGATTGTAAAGTCTTTAAATCATGGAGTCTCATCCTAAAGAAACTGGAATTCAGTTTTGTACTAAAGAGTGAGAAAGTCATTGTTGTGAACACAACTATGGTATGCCCAGTGTGAACCCATGAAAATCTGTGATCTTTTCCCAATTTGAGTAGCACATCAGATCGTTTCTTTGAGACTAATTAGAAATCTTTGTTTTAGTGATTTCAAGGTCACCAGTGAAATCTGATGAATAAGACAGAACAAGGCCTGGAGTATTTTTGTAGAATACCAGTCCTTAAGTTTGGAGTGTAGAGTAATGACCTCAGGAAAATTCCGACTTTAATTCTAAAAGTTTGAGACCTGAAGTTTCTCCCTCTGCTGGCCATCTAAATGATGCTGACTCAGATAGGTCATGACGAATTCCATTGGAGAACAATTACCTAGATAGCCAAGATATTTACCAAGATATTCGAGATGTTATGTGACTAAATATAAGAAATATCAGGGTTGGAGAGAGAGCTCAGCAGCTATTAGCACATTTGTTCGTACAGAGGACTCACGTTTGTTTCCTAGCACCCAAGTCAAGAAGCTCACAACCTGTAAATCCAGCTCAAGGATACGTGATGCCCTCTTCTGCCTCATAGGCACCTGCACTCACATACATATACACTCACACAGACACAAACAAATACACACAAAACAAATCTTTAAGAATATGCAGTAATATGATTTGACAGTTGGGTATATACTGTAGAAGACAATGTGGCCAAGATCTCTGGAAATGAAGTAATGGGAACAGTGCTAAAAGGATTTAGCTTACATGGGAATGTTAGAAATCAGTTCCCAAATCATCTTGCTGCTTCTTGTTTCTCCTGGGGTCACAGTGGCTCAGGTGGAGGTCAAGTTCAACAAATAGGATTTATCTGCTCTTTAATCCCATAGTCCTTACAATATGGTATGTGGATTGATGCAATCGATGTAAATAATATAAATAGTGCTGCATATTCCACACCCGTTAGAATTTATGCATTTCTGGAATCAAGATTCCATGATCAGAAATGGAAATTACCCTTAATAAATACGAATTTCTTTTGATAGATTTCACAGGAAACTGGTCACCAGAAATCTTCACGTTAATTTATGAGTTCTTAATCTCTCACAAGCTCTCTGAAATGAAGATGAGACGAGCGTGTTCTGTGAGAAGCTTGCCCATGGGTCTCCCTCGCCCTCACAGGTGACAGGATGGAGCTGGTTCCATTCTGTCCCATCTCAGCTTAATCCCTTGCTGTTAGGAGAAGTGGAAAATGCAATTAAATGCACTTCTGAAACCCTCCCAGAGTGCTGCTTGCATTAAGCAGGCAGAGCACGGAGACAACGTGGACACACCTTTAGAACTGGTGGTGTCACACAGCCAGCTTGTAGTTTAAAGTGTCCCATCGTCGGCTGTTAGGACAAATCCCAGGCTATTATAAAAGAACACGGTTTAAATAAACACACGCACAAGCTTTGCTGCAGATGGGGCTCCAGGCTTGGAGGACTAGCGAGAGGTTGCATGAGGGTTGGCTGTGGGTTCTATTTTACCCAAAAAACGATTCAGTGACATTTTCAGTATTAGCAGAATTTAAGCTTAGGTTCCCAATAGTGTGGGCAGGGACTTTTACACCCTTAGCTTGTATTATTCACCTTTTAGGTAAGCAGGAGCGATCATGAAAGCTGTCTCCCCCCCCCCCCCCCACACACACACACACCTCACTTCTTTAGTTTAAGAATACTGTTTTCTGGTCCGACCATAACTTCATTTGCTCTTACAGGGAAGGCCTAAAAGACAGAGACAGGGATCTAAAATAAGATGTTAAGTTCTTGAATCCATTTGACCTATTTGGTGACTGTAATCGGGTCATCTAGTGTCATGCTGATGTCGCTTCCCTGTTCACACAAGCACCTTCTCATGAGGAGGGGATTGGGTGTGTTTTCTATCTACACTGTCTTTGGAGCCACACTGGATGTGAGCTTGATGTGGTAAGCACAAGAGGAGAACACTTCCTCTTCATATTCCCCTTAACACAGAAGCGGGTTGGCATGGTCAGTCTTAGGAACACCCTGTTTCTCTTATGAAGGTCTTTCTTCTGTTTCTCTCAGTCACCATATTCCCAGGCACTCACCTCTGCCCCTGAGGTTGAGGCTTTTTCATCTGGCCCCATGTTCACCCTCCTCTGCTTCTTCTCCCTTTCATTATTAATAACATCTATCTTTTAATGCAGAATAATGGAGAGCTGCATGTAGTCTCGGCGGAAATGGGTAGGAGACACTGACATTTTTTGTCTCTGCCTGTATCTGTTGCTCAATCCTGAGTCTTCTGCCTCCACTGCTCTCCCAGCTGTCACTCTTTGATAAGTGTGCTAAGTAAACACAGGGTGACTGGAAGTCCTCGTCAGGAGTGGAAACAAATGTGTGTGGAGACTCAGGGGTTGAACAAGTACAATAGGGAGTGCTCAGGATCGAGGTGCTGTGAAGAAGACATGGGTGTATCTTCCATGAGCCCTAGGATCCCTGGGTGTACCAGTAGCAACAGAGAAGTTGTTCCTGACTAATTCACAACCCAAATTGATCAAGGCAGCTCATGTCTCAAACTTCTCAGACCCAGCAGGCCATATGTCAGTCATGCGGACATCAGGAGAACTAGGAAGCCGTGTGCCCGTCACAACCTCGTCACCCTTACCTCATGCACTGTGTATGACTAGACTGTGGCTTTGTTTCCCATTCAGCTTTCCTTCGGCATCCATGGACTGACTTTATGCACCTGAGCCAAGCTCATAGTTACCTGTGTCTCATTGGTTCCATATGCTGTAAATGACCTTGTCTGCTAAACTGAAGAACTTGACCCTCCCACATCATTTCACACTTAACATTCAACACACACAGTATGCTTGCAGCTGAGATACTACTTACATAGGAACTACATACATGGGAACCTTCAATAGAAAGAAATTTGAGCAGAGTAATGACCATCCTCCTCCATGGTCACCTCTGATGATCAGTCTTTGTTCTTTCTTTCTAATCTTTATTTTATTTATTCCAGGCTTCTTCCTTGTACCACACTACTGGCTTTACTTCCTGGGTCCCAGCGAATTCTATAACACATTCCATTCAACCATAACCACAGACTGCTTACTCAGGGAAAGTATAATCGTATAGTTTGAAAGAATTAAACACAGCAAAATATAAATAAATGTAAGTAAGGTGTATTTATAGTCCTGTTACAAACAATAAATCTCATAAAAGGGGAAGCAAAAATCATATGAAGCTGGTGGAAGTTTTACGGAGAAAGATGTTTAGAAGTGGCCTCGGTGGGAGTAAGAGGAGAAGATTTAATGTGTGAGTCAAGGATGAGAGTTAAAGTGTAAACGTGAGACACGGAAGTGTTTCAGAACTGCACGGTTTCTATAAGGTGGAATCGGGACGCCTCTGGGGATTTTTCTGAGGTCAGACAGGGAAAGAGAGGTCAGGAGATGCTCAGAGGGAGAAGTGCTTTATGCTGGCAGCCGAGGGAGTCAGGTCATAGCTCAGATATGTCATGGCCAGACTGTATTTAAAATTATTTAACATCTTTTTTTCTTTCAGCTGGCTTCTTTGTATGGTAGGCAGCATGGTTTATAAAGTTCAGTGGTTACTAATCTTTTTAGAGATCAAATGCCATTTGATAGCATTATATATAGAAATATAGCAAGCCTGTGACTTATTATGATGAGGAACAACCCCAAACTTCTAAAGGTGAAACAATAGCTTATGGTAAGACAGGAGAGTAAGAAAGCAAATTCACGGGAACTGAGTAGCTGCTAGGCTTTGCAATGAGGATGTGGACCGTTGTAATAGCTCTAGAACATGGGAAATATAGAATGTAAGGACACTAAAGGAAGACACTTGCAGAGTGGTCTTGTAAGTATATATTAAGGAAACAGAAACAACAGAGATGGGGCTGTCATTCAAAATAAAGAGGCTTGGAACAGGATTAAGATCTGGAATGGTGAAATTGTCATTGTAAAAGGCCAGACAGAAGATGTTCATTTTGGAAGCCATATTGTCTCTGTTGGCACTATTTAACTCTGTTAAAAAACAGAACCGGTCACAGACAAAACACAAATGAGTGGTCATGGCTGTGTTCCAGCAAGACTTCCTTTACAAAAACAAGCATCAGGACCAGGATCGGCTGGTGAAGGGAGATTTTTGGACCACTAAGCAGAATGCTATGCAAGACCTGTTGGTTTCCAGAAGGCTGAATTTTGAGGGATTGCACATTTCAATGTCTGTAGCATCTACCAAGCAACACTAAAGTGTAAATCAGCAAAAAGATGGATCCTGGTTCTTTGTAAACAGGATTGCCAAACTCTTAGCTAAATTAACCAAAGGAAAGATAGAGAACACAAACTAATAGAAGTAACGGGGGAGATATTACAACAGGTAACAATGAGATTCAGAAAACTGAGGACAAACTTTCAAAACCTGTGTTTCACAAAATTGGAAATTCAAAAACAAATGGATGGATTCTTAGATTTATACAACACAGGGAAATTAAGCCAAGGCTAAATGAATAACCCAAGAAGATCTAAATAGCCAGCAACAAAGTTGAAGAAATAATAAATGCCCCCAACTAAAGCATTCCTAGGACTAGATGGATTCACAGTAGAATTCTACCAGAGCTTCCGGGAAGAATTAACACTAATCATACCACTCAAATATTCTGTGATACAGGAAATGAAGGAAGGCTCCTAAACAAAGGAGAAAATTACAGATCTCATGAACATCAGTTCAAAAGTCTCATAATACTGGCCAACCACATTTAAAGCTGTGCCGAAAAGAAGATTCATCACAACCAAAGTAGTTTCATCTCAGAGATTCATAGATGGTTCCACATACATAAATCAATAAATGCCATCTATCACAAAATAGACTCAAAGACAGAAATTACATACTCATCTCATTACACACACACACACACACACACACACACACACACACACACACACACAGAATATGAACAATCCAAAAATTTATATGGAGACCTAAAAGTCCATGGGTAACTGGAAGAATCTTGAACAAAAAGAACACTGGGAGATGTGACCATACCTGGTCTCAAACTCCAAGAGTTGTCATAATAAAAATAGCATGGTACAGGCGCGAAAACAAATAGATCTGTGGGTGAGAACTGAGGGCCCGGAGGTGAGTCTACTCAAAAACAGTTACCTGATCTTTCACAAGGGCATCAATGTTGGGCCCTGGCCCCCGTTTTGGGGGAGCTTGCTTGCTGACCTTGATCAGATGTCCTCCCTATGCTAATTCTCTGCCGGTTTCATTCTTCCTAAACAGCCTCCCAAAGGGTCCTTGTTTGCGTATCCTGCATATTGGTGTAATGCTAGAATGTAAAATATCTATAGCTTACTTTTGCCCTCCCAGGTTCTTCCACTGTACTGTAAGCCTGTATTGAAGGCCTCCTCCCTCCTTCAATAGAGGGCATTCTACTGAGACGAATGACCCGCTGTCTTGTCTCTCTTTTTAATCCGCAGCCCTCGCTCGGACATGGTGAATGGGTAGTAACATGGGCGCTGCTACATATCAAAAATAGACATAGGAGAAAAGAATCTTCAGCAAATGGTGTTAGGAAGACTGAAACTAGATCCTTACCCTTCACCTCACTCTTCACTAAACAACTCCAAAGGGATCAAGCACTTTGACATAAGACCCTCTTCCCTGGACTGGCTGGAGAAAGAAAAGTAGGGTGTTACACCTCAACGTATAGGCCCAGGTAAGGACTCACTGAGCAAGAGTGTAGTAGCACAGCAAACAAAAACTGCAAATGGGATCTCATGAAACTAGAAAGTTTCTGTACAGCAAAGGAAACTGAAATTAGTGAGTAGACAGCCCACAGCATGGGAGACAATCTTCGCCAGCTATTCATCAGACAGACGATTAGTGTCTCAGACTTATAAAGAATGGGGTGTGGGGGGGGGACTGTAAACACTGAGAAGATAGACAATCCAATTTTTAAAAAAATCTATAGAACTGAACAAAAAAATTCTCAAAAGAAGAGATGCAAATTGTTAGAAAGTACTCTTAAAAGTGCTCCATGTCTTGGGCATTATGGAAATGCAAATTAAAACTAAGACTCTAGGTCACCTCAGTCAGAATGGCCATCATCGGAATATGCATGGCAACAAATGCTGGTGTGGATGTGGGGATGTCACCTTATACACTGCTAGTGGGGATGCCACCTAGTGCAGCTACTTAAGAAACCGGTCAGAAGGTTGCTGAAAACAAATAACTAGAAATAGAACTGTTCAAGACCCAGCTACACCACCCTGGACATTATACCCGCGGCAGACACTTGCCACCATGGTTTCTTCTGCTCTATTCACTGTAGCTAAGGAACGGAATGAATCTAGATGTCCATCCACAGATAAATGGACAAGAAAAATGTGGAACATATACATTGTGGGTTATTACTTAGCTGTGAAAAAAATGAAATTTGCAGGTAAGTAGATAGAACTGGAAAAGGGCATACTAGGTGGGGTGACAAAGGCTATGTGTTCTCTCTCACATGCAAATTCCAGCTTCCAATCTTTTTTCTCCGTCAGTGGAAGCCATGGAAGTAGAAAGGGGGCACACTGAGGGAGGGGGCTATATATTATATGTTAAACAAAGTAAAGGGGTGAACCACTAGGAGTGAAAAGCTTAATCAGGAAGGGGCACAGGATGTGATGGGAGGATCAGCCGGCGAAGGGAAGCTAATCTAAAGGAATGGGGTATGCAAAGTCAAGTGGAAGCTACTGTCTCTTAATTCAACTTTAAAAAGTAGAGGAGGGATAGAATAATAGAGGTGAAGGCAAAGAATAGTGGGAAATCCTGAAAGTTAGAGGATTAGGCAGGTTGGGCAGGTATGGGGAGGGTGAACCACTTTGGATGAACTAAAACTAAGGATCTATGACACAGCCTCATGGAAACGGTCTCCAAAACAACACAGGCTTTTACCATTGCCCTTGGTTACATGCCATAACTACATGGTAAGACTCTATTGTGGAAGAAAACACTTTGGCTGCAGGACTAGAGCAACCAATCCCAAACCAATCAAGAAACTTCCCTGCTGGTGAGCTTTCATACAGGCTTCTGAGGAAGAAAAGACACCAATGGTCTTACCAGCTCTAGACACCACATATTGCCATGCTGACAGCCAAACTGTCCTTACTGGAACCATAGCGGCATGACTATCAAGGAGTAACTAAACACTTTCTCAATGGATTTAGGCTTGCTCCATGGGAGGGAATTACCTGCCGGGTACTGTAATCCTGGTCAAAAGCACATAGCTGGGGAAGTCATAGGGAAGAGCCTACTATTGTTAATTTGCTAGATAGTCAGACTATTGTATTACTTCCTAAATATTTATAGTCCTGGGTTGCTCTCAACCTTGGTCAGAGAAGCTTCCTTTTGCAATGGGCAGCAGTCACTTAGAGATGTAGAAGTGGTCACAATGCAGAAGATGAGAGACTGGGTGATCAGCATGAATGGATATCTATATTAACCCCACCACCAGCAAGGTTCAGAGAATGTTGCAGAAAGAATATAAGATCTGGAGAATTCTATATGTGTCCATGCATATATACACCACACACACACACACACACACACATACACACACACACACACACAATTGTGAACTTCCTAAATGCTGAGTACTTAAATTATATTCATAAAATCTTGGATAATTGATAGTTAAAATTATTTCATTTATCCTAAGATCATTTTAACAGACAGAATAAGTATTTGAAGATCTTTGTGAGAATACTTTGAGTTCTGTATTTAACATAATTTCTCATCATAAGAATGGGTTTTGTAGAATTCTTCATGGGAGGCTTTAGCAGACATTTGATAATTTGAGCCTAATTTAAATAACACTTTACATTTTTCTTATGGTACTACATTGGGTATATTAAGATTAACTTTATGATACCTGTATTTCAGATGAAGAAAGTGACCCTATAATGTTATTAATAGAAAGAGCTCTTTTGGGGTTTTTTGTTTTTTGCCCATCTCTATCTCTACTATTTCTCTTGGCTTCTACTTCCCCCAGCTAAACCTTCTGAAACCCAATAAATAATGGAAATTTCAGCTTGCACACCATACTCATTTTAGGGAGACCTAAGAATAATCATTGATGTCCAAGCATTGTGGACTGTTATTTGGGTTGGGTTCTGACTACAGAGCTGAGGGCCAAGGTGACTAGCCATCCAAGTCACAAGTTCTTGGCTCCATGCTGCGTTTTCTTTTATAAACAACAATAAAACCCCAGAATATGGTACAGTGGAAGAAGATTGTAGCATAAGGAGACACTGAACCCGTCTGGGGAAGCTGATTAGAATTCTTGCAAAAGGAGTTCGTGAGGTAGAGTGTTCATGATGTTGATTAGGAAGAAGGGCACACTACAGTCAGGCTCCTTGTTGGACAGGAAAAGGATCCACTGGCCAGATAATGATCGACTACTCTTTTCTAGATGAAGTATTAAGCTTGGGAAACGCAGTGATGAACCAGGGCACCCTCCCCCAGGACTTTTCCTCCAGACACACCATGTGATCTCCAGCAGCGAGTGGCTGGAGACACAGGCAAATGTCCAGCTCCTGAGACAAGACCATCAAGCCACACCAGAGTCCACTGGAGTCCAGGGCAGAGTTCCAGTCTCAGAGGGAAACAACGGCATGAGACAGGAAGCCAATGCAGACACTCATGGCAGACTAAAGGAAGATGATGGAGAAGAGGGGAACGTCACAGCTTGATAAACACACAGTCCATGGGTAGAGAAGCCCAGGGAAGAGAAGCCACGAACAGAGGGGTTACCCTCACCCCCAACCACTGCAGACGAGTGTGGGGACCTGGGTGGCACTGAGCCAACGTGGACTGTGTTCAGCTGTTAAAAGACAATTGTCATATGCTATATTCAAAGTGGTCAATTTTAGTAACCATTTTTAATTAGCTTTACTTACAAAATTTTGATGTTTTGTCTCCCCTAAAGTTAAATTATCATGCATCTTACTAAAGGAGTCCAAGTCAATTATATCTTCCAACAAGTCAAGAAAAATCATTTTGTTGATAATATGTTTTCCTCACTCAACAAACATCCTCAGTTTTAACAACTTGAGTAGAAAAGAGGGGTAAAAGCTGTCTAAAGCTGGCAACTTTCCAAGCAGAAGCTGGCCATTTCCACACCATTAAATATCCCCAGAATGTAACATGAATGTTCTCAAAGCATTTCTCTATTTAGGACAAAAGAGATCACAAACTGAAATGTTTAGTTCCTGTATCAGAACACTAACACCTTTGTGAACTCTGTGCTATAAATTTCTAAGGCCCTCCATAGTTTCCTGAGGTTCCTGGGAAATTTGAGATTCTGGATCTCTCAAAACCAGTCTGCCTGAAGTTCTGCAGAAATATCAACAAGTACTAAAAACTTACGTGTATTTGGACTTTATGTAAATAGCAGCTGATTAGTCTTCTCACCTAGTAGATGCTTGTGTTACCTATTCCATGCGTGTCCTGCCCAGATTTGTGTCAACTTGACACCAGCTAGAGTTCTCTGAAAGGAGGGACCTTCGATTGAGAGAATCCCTCCATAAGACCCAACTGTTGGGCATTTTCTTAATTAGTGATTGATGGGGGAGGGCCCAGCTCATTGTGGGTGGAGCCACCCCTGGGCTGGCGGTCCTGGTTTCTATAAGAAAGCAAGCTGAGCAAGCCATGGGGAGCAAGCTAGTAAGCAGCAGCCCCCCATGACCTCTACATCAGCTCCTGCCCCCAGGATCCTGCCCTGTTTGAATTCTTGTCCTGACTTCCTTCAATGATGAACGGTGGTATGGAAGTGTAAGCCAAAAAACCCTCCCCCGACATAGCTTTTGGTCATCGTGTTTTATCACAGCAAGAGTAACATTCACTAAGACAATATGTGTTACTCATTGGAGAGAATACATAATATATGTGCGTTATAATACATACTAAATGTGCATGTGTGTTAGAACTTGTGTTGTACGCTTCTGGAAGAAGACCAGATGACTACAGGCGCCTTAAAGATGGAGCAGGATGTGCGAGCTGGGGGACATTTCCAGTTTACCATTGACACAGGATGCACGATGCTTCAGCACCAGATGGAGCTCAGGAGGTTCCTGATGACTGAGCAGAGCACTGGGGCTGAAAATCAGAATCAGAAAACAGCCAGCGAGCACCAGGGCCATGGCCCAGGTGTCATGGACAGAGATGCAGTGACGTCTGCTTCAAGGATGCTACCTTTGTCTGTACAGTGAGCAAAGGACTCACAGACCCTCTCCTGGAGCACAGCTACAGATGTGTTGGGTGCCCAACAGCAGCTGGTTGAGTGGTTGCACACTTGGGAGAGTTTAACACCCAGAAAGCCACAGACACTGTTTGCAAATTTTCTTGTTTCTTTGCAATACCACTCTTCATTATATTTCATCCACTGTAGCAGGCTTTCTTTTGGGTTACCAACCTGCTCCCAAATCATGACATGGAGACTCAATATTAGTTATGAATGCTCAGCCTAATCTTATGCTTGTCCCACTAGCTCTTATCACTTAAATTACTATGTTTCTCTTCATCTACATTTTGCCTTGGGGGTTTTTACCTTTCTTTCATTTTGTTTGTTCATTACCTACTTTCACTGCTTCCTCTTGTCTGTCTGTCTGTCTGTCTGGCGGCTGCCTGGCTTCTGGCCCAAGATGTGTCCCTCTCTTTTTCCCTTCTTCTCTTCTCTCTCCTTCTTCTCTCCTCTCTTGAGCCTAGACTTCTCTTATTTATTCTCTCTGCCTGCCAGCCCCACCTATCCCTCTCCTGCCTAGCTATTGGCCGTTCAGCTTTTTATTAGACCAATCAGGTGCCTTAGGCAGGCAAGGTGAAACAAATGCAAGACATCTTTACATGGTTAACAAAGGCGCTAGAAACAAATGTAACCCAGCTTAATACAATTAAAGTAATATTCCATAGCATAAACAAATGTAGCACGTCTTTGCTTAATTAAAGTAATATTCTACAGTGTAAACAAATGCAACACATCTTTGCCTAGTTAAAGTAACATTCCACAATAGTCCACTTCCCAGCTCCTTCTACAGTCTGTCCTAGTACAGGAGTGGAGTTTACAAGTAAACATGTACAGTTCAACTTGAAGGAGCCAGGGTGGCTTCTGGGAGAAGGAAATGTTTCTTAGGGATTAAGCAGGGGCTTGTGAAACAATGAACTCATGGGAGATCTGGGTGGCAGAGCAGTTCAATTACATGCAAATGTTTTGTGCCTGAGTGAAAATGGTGGTATCATACCATTATCTGTGTGAGTCCTGGCAATCCCATCTCTGAATATTCTTACATTTATCTGCACATAATATGAAAAGGCAGGAATCTGCATGTGTATAACCACAGAAGATAATTGTTTATCATCTTATTGCAATCCATACAGAGCAGTTATTAGCAGTCACTCTTCCATGCCGTAAAAAAAAAAAAAAAAATCATTAATAAGGTGGAAGACCTAGCTATGTAGTGAAGGGAGTTTGTTCAGGATTTCATCCCAGTGGCGAAGAACACACGCGGCATGAATCATGTTTTAATGAAAGTGCCGGCCGTGGCAGAGCTGGGTGCCGAAGCTTGTAAGGCGGATTCTTTCAAATGTCATATTGTATTCAGCTGACACAGAGCAATCAAAGCTCTTACACACTCTCAGTCTGGCTGCACAATGGTGTGTCAATTTTACTGCCATTTTGTTAATGAAATATAAAAATTATAAGCATCACAGTGAAACCGGGAAGTAACTAGTCATCTGCGTGTCTTGAGCTTCAAATAACTCAGGGCACAATAAATGATAATCAGATACCAAGCCTGGTGGGGGATGGGGTGGGAGTAAATGTCCACGAGAGAAGTCCTGTGTGTATTCCCTATCTTATTCCGATTAGATTTTTTGTTGCAGTCAGACATAAATCATGTGTGGAGTGATTGATTGAGTCTTGTCACTGAGTACAGTAAACCGAATTAAATGCATCGGGGTTGATGGTTTCAGTAACAACACACAGGGGGAAGGAAAGAGATCGGATAACAGCCCTTCTCTAGGAGACCCACACAGCTGCAAGCCAAAGGAAGTTTCGAAATGGCAACCCATTCTACCAACACAGGTCAATAGCAGTTATTTCTTTTTCTCCAGTCCTGAAGCAAGCACAGAACTGGTCAGTAGCCTCATTGTGACCTCCTTATCTTTGTG
This sequence comes from Peromyscus attwateri, assembly GCA_902168425.1. Classification (NCBI taxonomy): domain Eukaryota; kingdom Metazoa; phylum Chordata; class Mammalia; order Rodentia; family Cricetidae; genus Peromyscus; species Peromyscus attwateri. The sequence goes on from CABHPP010099885.1 coordinate 66,821, forward strand.
CTGGGGTGTACACCATTTCCTACCCAACTCTTTACAGAATGGCAGGTATGCACAAAGTGTCTGACATGGTAGAACCCTGGGGGAGCCAATGTGGCCTGGAGGAGCCTAAGCCCTATGGATTCTGAGCATGTAGAGTTGAGGATGTGCTACTTCAAAATGCTAAGAGGTCAGCACAAGTAGTGTCCGTATGTTTCAATAGCAAAGGGGCAGTGTTCTTGCTCACTGGAGCATCCCAAAGAGGTTCTGGTCAGTGAAGGCTTGTCAAGGACCAGTGCCAGACATGGGGGTGGGGGGTGGGGGGGGTGTGTGTGTGTCAATGGCAGTGATGGTGCAAGTTTACTGTTAGATCTTCATCTGAATACACTGGTGTTTTTGCCTTGAAGGATGCAGAAGTGCATGTAAAGAGGGGATGTGTGTTCTGGTACAGGCTGAGGCTTGACTTTCCCCCGGCCCCACCCCTTCCGACTGTGAGGGAATCAGTCCCAAGCTTATCTAGCTGCTGCAGGAGCCATGAGATCCGTTCATCAGATTCTGCCTGAGAAGTCTCCTTTGTGAAGGTGGAGAAAATTATGCCTACTAAGATTTCCATTTTCGTTCAATTTGCTCTCAGCTCCATAGAGCATCTGAAGAGGGGTGATCTGGAGGGACGGGAGCTTTAGAAATAAGGGAATTGGGTGCATTGGGGAGGGTGTACTGTGGCTTAGCATTCATAGGATACCTTTGCCATGCTATTTATTCTTTAAGATGGCAGACAAACAAGGTTTTTATTTTCTTAGATTTCGATCTGAATATCGCCTCCATTGCAACACCTTTCCCACCAGAAAAAGAAAATTAGATTTTATTGTTGTGGACTCAACCATCACTTTCTTTTCAATGAGTAGGGGTTTCAAATTCAGTGTTCTGCCCCGGAGAGCAGGTGTCACTAAGATGGACAGGGCCCGGGGCTCAGCTGGTTCCTGCCTGCACTTCTAGTGATGAAGCACAGAGGCCCTGCTCTGCTGTTATGGAAACGAAGTCAGGCAAGATTTAACTTTTCAATTGTCAAATTGATGATAAACAGCAAGAAAATCATTACTTATTATATTTTTATTATATATTTAAACCACTTTCCTGGCATCTGTCCGCTTGCTAGCAAGTCTGGGAAAGCTGAGCCATATAGCCATCTCTCAAATGATTCCTGGGTATTGCTATTTACTGCTATGTGAGTCTAATATTTCACAGTCTTTCTGCCTGGAACCTCAGGCTCTGTGCACATATTTTTAATCCACTCCTTCTATCTTCTTGAAGGGAGATCAAAAGATTTTGTGATTTATGCTAACTTAGCAAAGAGCTAGTTAACTGTCTCCCTGTAAAGGTGAATGGTAATTTTTTTCCTGGTCTTTCTTTCATGGTGGTGCTTGGCACAGTAGATTTCTTAGAACATTTGTCAAAGTGAATTTATTGAGAGGGATTTATTACCACTAGATATTATTACTCTGTCATTTGGTCACCTTGCGGCTTATTTTATTAATAACACACGGCCAGCGTCTTCAAAGGCTTTGCATCCTTCCTGAGAGCCTCCCGGTGTCTGTATGGTGGTGGCATAGGACTGGGTCCTTTCTGCAAAGATCACAGATCAACATCCGACCCCAGTGCCACTCCACGAGGCGCCCTAACCAGGGAGTAAACGTCCCCCTCTGGTTCCCCTTTCTCAGTTCTGCTTCTAGCCAAGCCGGGCAGGGTCAAGGCTTCCTCCCCGACGGGCCACAGCATTTGTTCTCTTTTATCGTCCTCGCACAGGCGCTGAGGGTCTTTAGCTGCGGTGGTTCCTGAGGTTGTAGCTTTCATTGTGATAACCTGACCGCCGGAGGCCTTGCCCTTCAGTCTGTTTAATGAAGCGCTGAGCTGGAAAAGGCCTTTGTTCCCTCATCGCCTTTTCCACACCGTTTTACAATGCACCCAATAAAGCACTTCTGTGGGATTTGTCTAAAATAAGTGCATTTTAAGGAGTTACAGGACGCTCGGGAGAACAATATAATCAAAGATGCGGGGAAAATGTTTCAATTGCTGAATTCGAAAGCACAGGGAGTGGTGAGATGTTAGGGAACAACCTTCCCAATTTTCAAAACGTGGGATTTTAATATTCTCATAAAAAAAAAAGAAAAAGAAAAACCAAGATAGATTACTAGAAGTGCTTCACTTCTGAATTAAGAAGCCCAATAAGTCTGCGGACGGGGTTAGGACTCCTGCTCAGTTGTGGGACTGAATGCCAGTGCAGAAGAAGACCCCAGGACCCTTCGAAGCTCTCTGGAAAGCCTGTGGACCATGTGAGAAACAGCTCCCTAAGAGGACCATGAGCTGCCTGCCTGCCCAAATGATCCTTGGTTCCGCTCTGTGAAAAGACAGGTTTCCAAACAACATGCCCAGAGCCTGTGCTTTGAAGACCTGTGAGCACCGGGAAGAAATACTTAGAGGAGCACCGAGGACTTGAGGTCCATGGAGATGGTGTGTCTGAGGTAGGAGCAGAATACTGTTTTACCATAATTAAAGGGCCCCCCAGGAAGACATTTCAGAGAATGGAGGATTTATCTGTCCTCTCCCAGGGTCAGAGGCACCTAACTGAACATGGAGAGAGGTGCCCTGCATGGAGAGGAAGAGAAGGATGGATTCAATTTTAAAATACTTTTAGGATAGCTCCAACTCTGATTAGAAGTTTACGGGAGGGGATCAAATCCATGGAATCACTTTTCTGGAGACCTTATGTGACATCGTGACTGTGGTCAATGATCACGTTATATATTTAAAAACTGATAAGAAAGCAGGGGTGAAATGTTCTCATCACAAAAAAAGAAATACATAAGGTGATAGATATGGTAACTAGCTTGATTTAATTATTACTCCTGGTACACACACGTATCTGACACTACATTATTCCCTGCAAAATATATATATATATATATATTATATTATATATATGTATATGTGTATATATATAATTATTCTGTGTCCACTAAACATGAAGGTGGTCAGTCTCATAACAAAGGGTTCCTAATATTTCTGTGCTTTCATACACACATAACAGCTTTCTATTTGTCAAGCCAAAAGTTCATATAACATCATATTATGTAGCATAGACATAATATCACCTTTCTATTACACATATGGAAAAGTGTGTGTGTGTGTGTGTGTGTGTGTGTGTGTGTGTGTGTGTTTGCACACATATGTCCATGCATACGCAAGAAGTAGTCAGGTGAGCATGCTGTGTCCTGCTCCATCACTCTGCCCCATCTCCATTCTTTAGCTAGCTGGCTGGCCATTAATCCCAGCACCACTCTCAACTGTCGATGTCCCTAGCCCAAGTGTGGGGTTTCAGGCATTTTTACATGGGTAGTGGCATCTACAGTCAGAACCCCAAGCATGTACAGACAGTGTCCTTGCCTTCTGGGTAGCCGGGGAAAAAAAACAAACTTTACTATTAATTGGTTCTTGGCTCTAGGGCTCAATCAGGAACCATCTTCCTTGACCTGAGGCTCCCTTCCCCTCCTCTAAGTGAACACCACACATCTGCATGCAGATGGCACACACCATGCACTGCTGATGACCTCTTCATTGTCTTCTCTGTTGCCCCTATTCTCCAAGGGGTCCCTGAGTGTCACCTGCTCCCTACCACAAATCCACAAAATTAGTAGATATGAAAGTACCACCCAGCAACCTGGCTTAAGAAATCCAGCGGGACCGGGCTCCTGCCTAGTCTTGAGAACGCTGCTTTGTTAAGATTGCTTGTCTCGTGACTTCCCAGGCAGACAGAATTCTACATCTGTGAGAACTCTGTCGCTCCACGATTGCTGGTGTCTGCCACTGATTGAGCTGTCAGTAAGTGTTTTTCAATAAACAGTACAACAAAAGGAACAAAACCACTTCCCACATGACATCTCTACTATCTTTCTTTCAAAGTATCCATTTAAAACGCTCTCTGATCATATAGCTAGCTCATAGAGTGTAAATAAATAATCCACCCTGCTGCAGGTGACAGATTAATTTTCCTGAAAATTCCCATCATGCCCTTGCTTTTCTAATGATTCCCCACAGGCTTCTCACTGGGATTATTTTGTTCCCAAAGGGATACTTGGCATTATCTGGAGATAGTTCTGATTTCAATAACTCCCCCCCTGGGGGGAGGATGCTTCTTTCATGTATAGAAGCCGGGAGGCTGCTAAGCATCCATAACATCTGGAGCAGCACCTCTACTTCAAAACATTTCCTGGTCCCACATCCCAACAGTGCCATGGCCGAGAAACTGTTGTTTATGTTGCTGATTCCAAATCCCCCGTGGCTTTCAGAGGCTCTCATCAAACACACATCCTCTCCACAGCACAGTCCTTCAAAATTTGTCCCTGGCATCCTCATTACATATCATCCCTTGCCAAATATGGTAATCTGCAGGACCAGAATTAAATATTTTTAGCAATTTATTAGACATAAAATCTTTATTCTTCTAAATGTTCGTGAAGAATCTGATCCAAGCTGCAGCTTCAGGCTTTTTTCGAGTATTCCATATCCAAACCAGAGGTATTGGGCTTTCAGACGTAACTCAGTTCCCTAATGGAGGAAGGCTTTAGGAGTCATGGTGCGGAAGCCAACACAACACCAGTTCTCCCCAAGGCTGAGAATCAAATCTCGCTGGTCCTTTGTCTTCCTTCCCAGGATGGTGCACTCTGGGTGTGAAAGCTCGGCACTAGGCGAGGCACTTCAGCCCTTCCATCTCAGGTCTCTCACTTTACAGTGAGGGGCTTGAATGAGACTAGAAGGTGACTTTCAAGCCCCTTTGCACACAGGATATATGGCGAGGCCGCAGGGAGCCACCCTGGAGGCCAGACACAGCTTCAGAGTTTCTCCTAGCACAGACTCAGTGACTGTGGTGTCAGATGTACCAACCACTTACAGACTCCGTCCGGTCATTTACAAGCTCCATTCTAGTTCTGACACCCTCACTGGTGGCTTCTGAATGGGCAGCCACCTTAATCAGACATGTCACCGTCTCACACAGTGGTAACTCCAGTAACTCCAACAGGGCACTGTCTTGCCTAGGAGGCAGGTGTGAACAGTGGCTTCTTATAGCAACCTGACAGGTCTATAGGGACAGACCACCCAGGGCTAACTTCCAGCAGCTGTGCCAACAGGGATCCTTCTAGAAGCTTGCCCAAAAGAAGAGTGGATTCCCAAGAGAAGCACTCTTCATCCTGCACAGCCTCCATGGAGAAGGTACAGAGGAGATGGTGCCTTCAGTTGATCCTTGCCATGATAGGGCATCAAGGAAAGAGACAAAACACCCCCACAGAGCATATAGAAATTTCAGCAGGTATACATATTCAGCTTGGTTATTCATCCTGTTTCCAGAAGTACACACCACAGGTACCTGGGTGTTGGTGATCACGACCTCAGGGCACAGGTAGGGTAGAGAGAACAGAGCATAGCTGTCCACTGACCTGCTAAGAGAGATTTGGAGGGAGAGGCATGGGAAAAGGCCAGGTCTTCAGGTTTCCTGCCTGAAAGTGTAGCATTTATCAATCTACTTAGAACTAAATGTTAGAAGGGCCAGAGCAATAGGAGACCAGGGAATAAATTGGTACCTAAGTTCTTGTATGAGAGAGGCGTGCTTTCCAGAGATCAAAATGCTTATAATTTTTATACGCAATCCACCTCCACGAGCCTTAGGAACCCTGAGAACAGGAATAAAAGCAAAATTTCAAGAGCATAAATAATTAATTTTCCCAAGTCACAAACTTAGCAAATCCCCAAGTCCTAAAATTGAGTTATTTAAATGTGGTTAAGTATATTATTTCTCTTAGTTGAAGACCAACTGCATACTTTACCATTTCCTAATCTGCATACTTATAAATACTCTGTCGATTGATTGATTTGCATACATGTGTGTATATGCATGTTTGTATATGTGTGAAAACACATGAATATGGGATCAGATACCCATGTACGTGTGCAAGGCCAAAGAGGGTGTTCGGTATCCTCCATCACCTCAGCCTATTCTTTTTTAAGTGTGTATGTTTGTGTGTGTGTGTGTGTGTGTGTGTGTGTGTGTGTGTGTGTGTGTG
>CABHPP010099886.1:0-11617 GCA_902168425.1 Peromyscus attwateri
GCTCACCTGCTGCGTGTCGCGGGGCGTCCTGGCCCGGGCTGTCCGGGCGGCGCGCGGCTCGGGGCGGCTCCTCCTTGACGCACTCCAGGCTGGCGGTGAGCGAGCCGGGCAGGACTAGGCTGCCCGGGCCCGCCGCGCGCGCCGCCTTCTCCTCCTCCTCCTTGCCGCGCTTGTCCCTCCGGTGCCAGCGCATGCTGCTGAAGATCCCTTTCAGCCCCCTCTTTTGTTTGCCGCCAGCCTTGCTCGCCTCGGCAGGGTCCCCCTTGCCGGTCTCGGATCGCCCGTTCTTTTTCAGCAGGGAGAAGAAGCTGTGGGACTTGGCCACCGAGCTGCTGGCCAGAGAGCCCAGACCAGGCCCGGCGGCTTTGGGGGGCCCGGGGTTCGGCCGGGCCCCGCCGTGATCGCCCCCGCCGGGCGGCTCCTCCTTCTTGCTGCCCTCCAGCACCAGTACCTCCGCTAGTCCGTCGTGGGTCCTGCTTCTCACCATCCCCGTCGGCCCCGCGCTCTTCCCATCCCCTTTGTTTTTGACCCCAAAAATGCTGGGCATGGTCCCCCCCGATTTCCTCTTCTTGAATAACTTGAACGCAGCCTTATTGATCTTCCCCGACGGCGGCTCTGCGGCGGGCGTCTCCGCGGCGCACTCACAATGCGAGTCCATGTCTGCGGCGAGGGCCCCGGCCTGCTCCTGCCTCCTGCAGACCCCCGCGCGCGCGTCGCCGCGCTCGCTGACAGCCGCGCCGCCGCCGCCGCGGCTCCTGCCCGTCTCCATGGAAACCAAGCGGGATCAGCCGCTGTCGTCAGCCGCAGGCTCGCGCCAGGCCACTGTCACCCGCGTTCTAAATCAACCTGAGCGGCTCTCGCTGCTGCTGCTGCGCCGTGGCTGCTGCGACTGCGGCGGCCGAAGCGCACAGACCGGACTATCTCCCCTCCTGCCAAGGGCTTATATAATACCCTGGGCGCCACATAGGTTTTTGTGTAGCAAGAGCCCTCATCACAGACTCGAGCTGAAAGAAAAAAAAAAATGAAATTCGCAATTATGGGCTTCGGATCCCAGTGCGTCGACTCTCACCCACCTCAGGTTCCTGCTCTAGCCTGGCTTATCCTAGGAGCCCAATTTCAGACATCAACATATGCTCGCCCACGCCCCAAAAGAACAAGGCTGTTTCCTTTATCATCTGTCTCGGAATTCACGCAGCCTCCCGTCTCTCTCAGGTCCTTCACACAGGTCTTAACGTGTGGGCATCAAGCCCAGGAGGCACCATACGGATCCGTCCACGCCTGTGTCGGGTCCTGTGCTAAGTGTGTTTTGGGGTTGATGCTGCATTCGGATTATATGGATCTGATTCCTGTTACAGAAGCAACAGCCATCAAATGGCAATTAGCAGCTCTCAGCAACGAAAGGGCAACAGTCCCCTGGGGTGGGGGTTCACTGGTCTTTGGGAAACCATGAAGCTTTTATCCCACACTCCAGTGACATAGGGCTTAAGTCACAGAAGTCACTGTCCAGCCCACAACTGGTCACAATAGCCTGAGCAGACTGAGAACTTCGCTTGGAAAGCTCTGGTCCCTCTACAAGTGGGTCTTAGAGGCCTGGGTTCTGTCTTCCTCTTCCATTCAGGGGTCTGGTAAGTCTGTCTGTCCCTGCTGTGACCGCCCTGTCCCTGGCTATGAACACCCCATAAACCACTTGCCATCTTCCCCAATAGGACAGGAAAAAAAAAAAAAAAAAACAGACAGGGGTCAGGGCCAAAGAAAACTCCAATCCTGAGAACAACCCAGTCTGGGGTACTTCCCTGTGTTCTATCTTTGAAGGTGACCGATAATATTGTAACTTCTCCTAATCAAGGGCTTATCAGCAAAATAGGGAAGGATTTGGAAAAATGTTATGTTTTATAATATTTAATAACACTGTTCTTAAATATTGTTTGATTATATATACTATTTACATATGTATACAAACGCCAGTTTTTCCTGCTTCTCTTGTATTTATTTTCTGTGTTGCTTATATTGAGCAGATTCCGTTGTTGGCCATGGCAGCTTCCATGGTTCATGTTTAGGCTGTGGAGTTCAGAGCAGTACATTGCCCTTACTCAATTGGATGAAAAATGCTGAAAACTGAGACTGGGTTCAGTGGTGCTTTCTGCTCTCAGAGTTCGAACCCTGCCAGCTCTCTCCACTGATTAACAGGACTCTTCATGAACAGGGATGTGAGACAGACTTTTCTCAATATCCCTTCTAAAAAAATTATTTTTCTTTTCAAAATATGTATTTTTCTTTTGTGGTGTGTTGGGGCACACATGTGCCACAGTAAAGGACAATTTGTGGAAGTTTTCATCTTCTACTATGTGGGTCCCAACAATCAGTCCGTCTGGCTTGGTGGAAAGAATCCTTACCTACTGAGTTATCTCTCTGGACCCTTTCCTGAAATTCTAATTGACCATGTGACATGATGGAACAGAGCCCCATATGCCCTGCAAAAGACGGGGTGTGAGGAACTATAAAGAGGAAGTCATTTGTTATTGCTCTGAAAGCTTTTGGAGGACAATTGGAAGTCTGTCTCAGTTCTTTAAACATGTGCGCGCGCACACACACACACACACACACCATGCTGGCTAGATATGTGGGTTACTATATAAGTAACTATGTCAGTCTGAAATTGCTTCAGACCACAATCGAGAAGAACAAGCAGTCTAGAAAAATCACAGGTCTCTGAGCCTAAGTGGAGTAGGTGGCCTGCTTTTCCAGTAGAACACTGTCCTCCTCCAAGACAGGCCAAATGTAACTCATCTACATAAGAATTCTTCAGTCCCCAGGGAGAAAACTGACTGAGGACACTGGGATTGCTATCATTCCTTTGGGACCTAGATGCTTAAGAGAAAGGGACAAAGCAGCCTTCGGTGTGGGGAAGGCGTCTCGGTGCCAAGTCATCACCTGTGGAGGAAGGAAGCAGGACACTTAGAACCATCTGCTGGCCTGAAGCAGCCAACAGGCAAGGTGAACTCCAGACGGACTGAGGACTCCCCACTTCCTCTCCAGGTGGGAGAGAGCAGCTTACAAGGGATCCCATCAAAAGGACCACACAGGTTGGCCAGAGGGCAGGAACAGCTAGATGGCCTGAGGGTTAGGGCTAAAGGCATGCTGTTGAGTGGCAGAATGAAGGACCAGGGTTCGGAACCAAGGCAAAGATTTCTACAGACCTGAAACTGCTTTTTGCTCTTCAGAGCTAAGAGGTGAGAAGCACCTGGTGGTGCAGGCCTGGAAACTCAGATACATGGAAGTCTGAGGCAGGAGGATAGAAAGTTGAAGGCCTGACTGACCTGTACAGAGGGGTCAAGACCAGCCTGGGAAATGTAATGAGAACCTGTCTCAACATGAAAAGTAAAAAGAGGCTCAGGATATAACTAAGGGAGTTTCCTAGTTTATACAAGGCCCTAAAATCAATCTATATCCCCACCACCTCCACAAAGTGGGGCAAGTGACTATATTTGTACAAAACAGAAGCATTTTTTAAAGACAAGCAAGAGATTCAAGATAATTTACCAGAAGCACCCCAGTTGTTGTTTTTTTAAGATTGTATGTATGGATGTATGGATGTATGGATGTATGTGTATGTATTATACAGTGTTCTGCCTGCATGTGTGCCTGCAAGCCAGAAGAGGGCACCAGATCTCATTATAGATGGTTATAAGCCACCATGTGGTTGCTGGGAATTGAACTCAGAACTTTTGGAAGAGCAGCCAGTGCTCTTAACCTCTGAGCCATCTCTCCAGCCCAACACCCCATTTTTTTTTATTGTATGTCATTCTTTTCCTCCATGGAGGTTCGATTTAGAGAGTGAAGTTGGAGAGAATAAACTGAGGGAAAATGTCCAGCAGTAAAGCTGCTCCAAAACAATAAGGATCTCCACAAAGGGACCAGCAGCAGACTTTACTGGAAAACCAGTGTGAGCTTTGCTTTTGCAAGACATGGGAGGATTCATCATTGATCTGGAACTTTCCTCTTTGGAGGAAGACACTCAGAACAAGAAAAAGGTTGAGAAAAATATCCTTCGAAATATAGCATCATCATGGTCACCATCATTTCCTTGTGGAGTGTCTTCTACCCAGCCAACCCCCTGTCTCTGTCCTAAGCTTGCCAAATGGAATCTTCAGTCAGGTGAACTGCACAGAGTACCACATTCGAAGGGCTGGCTGAGGGTTCCCCTCAAAGTCCCTGTGTGGCTGCTGCTGGAGGACCCTGCATGTAACAGCAGTTAGGATGGAAGAGCTCACTGGGTCTGTATTCAACTGGCCTCAAGCCTTTAAAGTATCTAACCAAGGTGGTTTGGAAATGATTCCTGGATTAGAACCAGCACTTGCCACCTGAATTGGCCAGTCTAGATCCCACCCCAGGTGGAAATGCCTAGCCTCTGATTTTGTCTGTTCTTACCTATGATACTTCCCCAAGGTGTGCTCTTGAAGTGGTTCTTCCGACAAGGGTCAAAAGTCCAGCCCAAAGTGTTTGTGAGGGACGGTGTTCAACAGTGTCCATATGCCCAAGGCCAAGATGTCACCTGAGTCCAGTTTTGTACCTGAATCAAAGATATAAGTGACCCAATACAAACAGAATAAGCACTTCTCTGCAATGCAAATGGGAGCCCTGGGGACACAGGCCCAAGCAGCGGGTGACAGGTCTAGCATTTCTAGCAGCAGCAGTCTGTTTCCAGGGGCTCCTGTAACAGACTACCACGAGCCTGGAAGCTTAAAAACATCAGGGATCTATCATCCTGCAGTTCTACAGGTCAGAAGTGCAAGATCAAGGTGGCAGTAGGGCCAGTTGTGGCTGGGGGTCCCAGGAGCGACTCTGTCCTATGCCTATACCCTGGCCCTGGGTATTGCTCAAATCCTTGTTGCCTCTTGGCTTTGAAACATTTCATTCCACTCTCTGCCGCCATTGCCACAGACCTTCTCTGTGGCGCTTCTTTTCTCAGAATTATGCCAATTAAGGTTCGAGGTGCTGAGATGGCTTGGTGGTAACAGCATTTGCTGCACAAGCATGAAGACCTGGGTTTGAATCCCCAGTGTCTATGTAGAAAGTCAGCATGATTGTAACCCCAGTGCTGCAAGACCAAAAGGATTCCTAGGGGTAGCCAGCTGCCAGCTTAGCTCTAGTTTCAGCAAAAGATGCTGTATCTGAGGAATAAGGCAGAAAGTGAGATAGCAGGACACCTAACATCCCACTCTGGCCTCCATGGTCACATGCATGTATGCACATAGACACACCCCATACACATGGTCCACCCTACCCTGATACTGTAAGTAAATTGGTTGCAACTCTGTGGGTTTGTTCCAGGGTTTCAGCACCAACAATGTAAGTAAATTTGTTGCAGCAACTCTGGGGAAAGGTGTCCTTACTACCTGGGGAGTCAGGCCACACCTTGAGCTACTTAGTACAGCTCTGACAGCTGGAACTGCAAGGAGACAGTTCAGCCCTGGAGGGCAAGGTATCCCGGACACCTCTAGCTGCTCAGAACAGCTCTGCCCTGAAGGTCTCTGACAGCTGGAACTACAAAGAAGCAGCCCAACCCTGGAAGGGAAATTTTTCTGACTTCTGGGGAAAGTCAGACCTGGAACTGCTTCAGCAAAGAAGGATATCCTGACTATTTGGGAAATTCAGGATATACCTGGTGTGATGGGGGATGGTCTCCCCACAGGATATAGCAATCCCGCTCCTCTCCTGGAGAGCCGCTACAGCTGAGCTTTGCTCAGCCCCCACTTAAGGGGGCTTCCTAGCAGAGCTCTGCTTCTCCAGCCTAAGATGTTGATTGTTTTGCTTCACTCTGCAAAAGGGGAAACCCCTGCAGAAATGTAGCAATCTCCTCCAGCTCTGGAGAAAAGTGTTACTTATTAGCTCTCTCTCTGACTCTATCCACTGAGGGACGTCTCAGCAAGGATCTTCTCTATGTCAGTGAATGAAGATCTTCTTACCTAAAACTCTTTTAAGAAAGAGATTTATTTGGGAAGGAGGAGTCCAGGAGAGTAGCTACCTCTACCAGGGTGGAGAGAACAGCCCTTTTTTCTTAACTGACCAAGCAGGGCAGTTTACACAGGATGTCTTGGGGGTGGAGTCAACCAGGGGTTGACTTGGGGCCTAGGGTTCTACTGTCCTGCTCTGTGATTGGTTGGTTTCACAAGTCAGTTGGCCAGGGGCAGAGATGACTCTGATCTGACTGAGCCAAACTGTGTTTCTTTCTGCGCTGATCTGAGCCATCTTTCTCTAGTTCTGGGCTCCAGGGTCAGGATGGGTTTCTTTAGCCAGCCCCTTTTCCCTACAGGTTCAATCTCATCTTACCTTTTATCTAAGTTACATTTGCAAAGCTCTATTTTGCAATATGTTTCCATTCACAGATGCCAGTGGTTAGGACTTCTCCATATCTTTTGAAGTATACAGTTTAACCCATAGCAAGCGCTATTGCCTGTAGTGGTGGCCGCATCCACCCTTCCTTCCGTCCTTCAACAGTCACCGAGTTCTTTGATACAGACATTGTTTTTGGTAAATTCACACTAAACATAGGCTACTCTGATATAAAGTTCCCCTGGAAGATATCTGGGCTGTGGATGGCCTTTCTGGGAATGTCAGCAAGGTGGAATTGCACCATGGTCAGCCCAAGTAAACAACAGAAAAAATGGTAATGACCAAGAAGAGCAAGTAGACCGTGAGACCCATAAGATGCCCCAGGACTATTCAGGAGAATCATAAGTGGGTGTGAGAGACGTAGTAGGAAGAATAGAACAAGGAACATATTGATGGGAGCTTTGACAATTCTGTTCATGCACCTAAGCCTGAAAAACACCTCACAGAATCTCCAGCAGTCTATTCTTCACAAACATCTTTTGCTCCGTTTTTTCAGAGACACTCTCAGAAAAGATTCCATCTTATAACGCAGGGTGGGATGGGGTCCCTTCAGCTGTCAGCTCCAAGGCAAGGCCAAAAGCAGAGCAAATGAGGTCAGATAGCAGAGGGTGTGCAGACAGGATGCCAGGGCTCTGACTCTGAGAAACAGCGGTAGAGGGCAGCCACACGGACCACGAAAGTCAAGAAGTCAGTGGATCCCGATGGAGGCAAGTAGAAAGCTTGACAGGAGAGCCCACAGCCGGGAGCTGGGAAGCAAGGCTGGAAGGGAGCTGCGGAACCAGACTGGGTCACAATGGAGGGATGATGAGGTCTACAGAGTCTATGCTCTTGCTCCTCAGGGTCCTTCGGCTCATTTTAGGGAAACTCTCGTCTATATCCACTTCTGACAAAGTCAGCATTACACAGAGGCTTGGTCCAACCCACTCAACAGATGTTCAAGCATGGGCCACTCGGAGGGGCTAGAGCAAGCCCTCTGTTCAGGTTCCTCACCTTTCACCCTTGCATCCAGCCATTGCAGCAAGTGGCCCTGACATCCTGATCACAATCCTTCTAGAATGACTGCCCCCTTTCTCAGTCAGTGGCAGAACCCCTCTGCTTTCAGGTCTCCGAGTTCAGAGTTAGGAAAAGAGGGCATCTCATCCCTACTCTTTTGCAGCTTACCAGGGCAGAGCATGTAAAACAGAGCCCTTCCTAAAGACCCTCAGCTTGGCTCTGTTTCTGTGAAGTAGATTCACTGCATGCAGGAGGGGAAGTTCAGGGGGAGATTCTGAACACTCAGCCAGTACCACACACCAGTTCCCTTCCATTTACAAATGCTCAGGGAAGCAGACCTAACACCACGGTTAAGTGAAGCAACCACTTGCACATGTATGTACACAAACCTGCCCCAGACACCTGCATACACCTCACACATACATAAGAGACACACACACATGCTGAACTCTGAAAGCTAAGTCTCATGTTTTTCCTGCACCTCTGTCTACTTGTGCTAGTGAATTCCCCAGCCCTGGCCTGTCACAAAACCCCAACATACAACAATAACATATGCTCCAACTACTCTGAGCATGCTCCCTGAGCAGATTTTTGTTTTGCTTTTGTGTACACTGCATCCGACTCCTGGAACACCTCACCTCACCTCTGGAGCTAATAATGTCCTATGCGTGGCAGTTGGGACCACAGTTGTCCTGTGTCCCTCTGAAGCCCTGCAGATTTCTGTAATATGTCACATATGGAGAGACCATTTTCTACATAGTGTCAGTCAACTTGGTCACTTCCCATAAACTGACTCTGACTGGACTCAGCTGGTATCTGACAGGGCTGCTGTCAAGTGGCTCTATCACTTCTATCAGGGGCTGATGGGTAGTCTTTGGAGTAGTGAGCTCCACCAATCTCGTCACGCGGGAGGTGGGTTACTTCCTTTAGTAGTTTGATATGTTATATAGGGTTTTGCTAGCTTGTGTACCAGATGTAGCCCCAAATTGCAGGAGTCAACCCAACAGAGGCCTGTTTCTTGCTTTCTTGGTTCACTTGTATCATTATAGCAAAATACCACAGAATGAGTAGTTGGCCATTGTATGTATTATTATCTTATTTGTATTTACTTATATAGCCTATCTTTATCATCATCATCATCATCATCGTCGTCATTGTTTATCTGTGTGTGTTCATGAGCAAGCATGCTCATGAGGGGCACATATAGAAGTCAGAGAACAACTTTCAGAAGTCAGTTCTTTCCTGCCATTGTGGGTTCCAGGATCTCAATCAGTTCTCCAGGATTGTGCAGCAAGGACTTTGATCCACTGAACCACCTCACTGGCCCCAGGTCATATATAAAGAACAGAACTGTGCTGTTTTCTTCTGGAGACAGAGAAGTCCAAGATTAAGGCACCAGCAGATTTTTCTATGTGGTGAGGGTTTGGCCTTGTGGCTCCTAGATGGCATTATCTACCTGTACCTTCAGATGGTCCCCTTCCCTCTGTCCTCTTTTATAAAGGCACTAATCTATCACAAGGCCTCCACCATCATGGCCTGATCACCCCCAAGGGCCATCACCTTGGAGCATTTAAGCATATGAGTTTGAGGAGTATACAAACATTCAGACCGCAGCACTCACCTACCTGTTCTAGACAGAGATACAGGAGAGGGTGGAAAACATGTTCTGACCCAGCCATATACCAAAGTCCAGGGAGGAGCAAGCACATGAGAGCAGACCCTGATAGACCATCCCACTTTCCATCTTCAGTAGACGGACTTGCGTTTATTCTCCATGTTCCTCAAAACTTATCTACCACCTGCCAAAAACAAAGGAACCCGCCCCCCCCCAAAAAAAAACACCTGCTCTCTGCTCCCAAATAAATATTTTGGCTTCACCTCCCTGTAGTCACTAGCTTTTAAGTAACTACAGCTAACATATATAATATTATTCATTCATTCATTTATTATTTATTCCTTCCTTCATTTATTAATTTTTTTATTTATTTATCTAGCAGTGTTGAGGCTCAAACCAAGAGCCTTGTGCATGCTAGGCAAACTGTGTAACTCTGACCTTAGCCACTTTTTAAAAATACAAAGTCTTGTGTAGCCCAGGCTAGCCTCGAACTTTGTATATATTCATCTGAGAATAACCTTAAACTTCTGATACTCCTGCCTCTACCTCCCAAGTGCCAAGATTAGGCATTTTGGGAACTGACTACAGGGCATCATGCAAGCTAGGCAAGTACTCAACCAACTGAGCCTGACTATAGCGAACACTTCTGACAAGTGGGTCATGTTGATGGCCTACTGATGAAGTGTGATCAATACTCAGTCTAAAAACAGCCCCCAAACTTTTCCTAAGGAGACCTACTTGAGACTTGCTCTCCTGTGTCACACCCTTGGCCCCATTATGAATGAAGCTGTTCTCTTTCGCCAAAGTCATTGTCTCAATGGCTGGTCTGTCTCAGGCCTGGCTCGGGAATTCCACTCCCAGCTGGGCTCTCCAGGTCAGTTTGCCTTTTCCTTGGAGAGGAATATTTTGGGTTAAAGTAAATACACTTAGTACCTGCATGAAACAGGCTAAATTAAACACCTGGGTGTGGTTACACCCACCTCCAGGGCTTCCATCAAGTCCATTCATTCCAACTGCTCACACTGGGTGCTGCTCTTCACAGAACAGAGGGCGCCCGCCACTGGCCGCTCTAGGACACTGGCCCAGGTGAGGCACTATGCTACCTTCCAACTCACTAGGCTGGTGGCATCTTTGTTCCTTCCTCAGATGCCAGGATAGCCAGGCTTAGCAGCTTGGATGTTATTTTGTCTCCTTGCAAGTAGGGTGGGGTTTGGAATCTGTTTTCCTCCATGATGGGTTAATCCCCAAATAGCCAGGCTTCCTTCTGTCCCACATCCTAACCACCTACTGGGTATTCCTCATGGGCTTTGAGGGTAAGACCCTGATCTGGATTCACTAGTCTTTCATTTGTGCTTCTCTTGTGTCTGCCCCAGCAAGCTTACTGTTTTCAAAAGACAGACATCTCAGCAGATGTATTCACCCTGGGCTTTATCCTGGGCTCACACCAGCGAGCTCATTACCCAAGTTAACTAGGTTTTTTTTTTTTTTTTCCCTTTCCTTTTAGTTGGTAGCAAAGACCAGGATCACATGATCTGCCCCCTAGCAGTCCTCATTCCTGTATGTTTGGGGGAACAGTGACTCAAATTACCCCTAAGCAGGAGAGCTATGCTTTCTAAGAGTGCTTCCTTCTTACAAGTGTCTGTTTTAATTTTAGCAGAAGACTGAAGCTCCAGCAGGAAATTTGTAGGTCAGCTGTACTTCACACTAAAAAAAAAAAGGAACTCCAGCCAAAAAGAACAGCAAAGCTATGGCCTGGGCTTCTTGGAGTGTCCTGTCTGATTACCCAATTGTTACGGCATAGATTAGGAAGGATTAACCCCGGAGGTTGGACAGATGGAGAGCACTATTAAAATACCCCATGTGGGGCTTCAGAGTAAGTAGTAGGAACCACCTGTCCCCATTTTGTAGGTCAGTTTGTCTGTCCTCATTTAGAGTCCTAAGATCATTGGCTTTGGTGCCCGTGTCGGGAGAAACTGAATAGCCCAGGGCCAGCCCTGTCTGGCCTAGCAGCTCTGCCCTCCTGGCCTCTCCCTATCTCTCCCCACGTCCTAGATTAGATTGGTAGAAGCGTACCTTGCTGAATTACAAGGGACTTTAGGGTTATCTCCCAGGGCCCTGGGAACAGATCTGGGCATGGTATGAGACTAACAGAGAGGGAGTTTTCAACTCCAGGCCTGTTTTGGCTTCCATTAACTATTAAACAGCTGGTGTCCCTTTCTTTGATTATCAGTAATGGGGGCTCCATCAGAACCACGGAGCTGTGATTTCAGAAGCAGGGAAGAGGAAAGTGCTCCTTGAGACCTTGTTCCTTTTCAACCTACACATTGGAGACGGGTAGGCAGGCTCAACAGCCTGGACCTGCATCCACCTTGACTTTCTAGGCAGAGTAATACAGAATGTTCTATTCAGTAACTGAAAATGCACAGGCTCCTCCACTCCCAAGTCTTTCATCTTCTCGACTAGGAGTGCTGACTTCCTAAGGATGTGTTCAGAGGCATTAATGGCTGATGAAAAAAACATAACAAATCAAACGCAGTGGGCAACCTCCAGCAGGAATGATTTAGCCAGAGTGCTTCTTCCTTTCATATCTATCTCAAGTCAATAATAAAAAAAAAA
>CABHPP010099888.1:0-10117 GCA_902168425.1 Peromyscus attwateri
CCTGCGCCTCGCCTCTGTGCCCCCGCGTCCCGCAGCTGGCGTTCCGCCGGGGACCCGGAGCAGGCAGGTGGCGGGACCCTAGGGGGGCGGTGGGGCCCCGGGGAGGCCCGGAGGCCGGGCCGCACCGGGGCGATCAGAGGCCTCCCAGGACGCGGCCCTGGCGGCCGGGGAGGTGGGTGCTTGCGTCGGTTGCTCCCCGGCTGAGAGGGGTGCCCTGCTGGGGCTCGTGCTCCGTGGACGCCCGGGAGGATCTCCCACGCGCGGGACTGCTCACCCTGGTGGGTTTCTCCACGCGGGGCCTCTTGAGGTTCTCCGTCGCCGCCCCTTCCGACTTAGAACATTAAGAAATCCTTGGCCCACGCGTGGTCAAAACTAAACTGCCTCTGCCTCACGTTGCTGCTCTGAGCTAGATTCCTTCCTTCTGGTTCGCCCTGGGAAGTTGCAGGAGGGTGGGAGCCGAGACCTGTCCCGTGCGGAACCGCAGCATGAATGAAATGGACCGGTTCGTAGCTATAGATGAGAGGTGGGTTCACTTCATCCGGGCGCTGGGTAGGCCTATGGGATTCTTCGAAGTCTGTTCTGTGACTATGTTATCACAGGTATCAGAATGCTATTTTGGTAGGATTGTAACTTGGTGCGTGTTCCGGGCTACAGTGTTGGATATGTTGTAGCACAAGCATAGCGTAAAAGAGTGCCTTTGAAATTCTTCTGAAGTGTGTTCCTGAGTGGAGACATCCATCAGATACTTCAGTTGCAGATGACTCTTGCTTTGACATTAGTCAGCTCCCTGCACCTTTAAGTTGACTGCGTGGCAGAAGAGCAGGTGGCGTAGGACACAGAGTCTGGAGGGAAAGCGGAGACTTGGAGATGGCTGGATTCCAGCTTTCTACATTTTTGACGATGCAAACCATCCTGGTTTCGTTTGAACGTAGATATGATGCGGATTTTTGGTAATGCTTTCATTTGTTAGGGACCGCTTGGGGCTCAAAGATTGACTTCATGGCACACAGCCGGAGTGTTTACGTCTCTTCTGTAGGTGCACTGTTTGCTGGATTTATTTCCAGGATCCCAGTTCCCAGATACAACCCCAATAGCAAGGCCTTAAAAAAAAAAAAGCGATAATTAGAATGTTGCCATTTTGCTTATAACAATCCCAGGTTTGAAATACATACTTGTGAGCCTGAGTTGCCGGAATCAACTTCACTTCTGTCTCTCTGTTAAAACCCTTTCAGGGTCTGGTTGCTTTTAGTCTTCCTGTTCTCTTAATTATTTATAATTACATTGCTGCGGGCTTGCTTGGCCTATCAGCCTTCATTTCTCATTTCAGGCATCTGTAAATTGTGTGTTGTCTGAGGAGTGACCTGAACTGTTCTCCTTCAGTGCTGGTTAGGAGAATGTCCATAGGTGAAATGTCCTTCTGGTTATAGTGGCATTAGCCACGTGCAAATGGACCCCTTGAACATTCAGATAGAGCCCAAACAGGGTATATCACACAATCCCGTGTATATAAAACAGGCATACCAAATCAAACATTTATTGACAATAAATAATATATTTTAGAACAGTTCTTTGGTATACATATGATTTTACTATTTGCTAAAGATGAAAACAAGTTTGCGTGATAAAGAGATGGTTGTTTATTTTTACATTTAAGTTGGATGAACATTTAATACTACAGGATATAGAACATCTTCAGCATTTTGCAGAATTGATCTCTAGTGCTGACAATGCTATTTTGTATGAATATAAATATAGACATCATAAGTATACATAATAAATATATGTATGTTTAAGATGCTTCAGAAGTTGTTGGAAATTCTGCCCTAATTCAAACCAGAATTAATTTATGATTTAAAAAAAAGATTTTATTTTACACACATGAGTATTTTGCTTGCCTGTATGTATGTGCCTGGTGCCTGTGGAGGCCGGAAGAGGGTGTTGGATCCCCTGGGACTGGAGTTTCAGTAACTGGAGCTGTCATGTGGATGGTGGGAACCCAGCCTGGGTACCAGAGTAGCCAGGGCTGGTAACTGCTGAGTCATTTCTTTAGCGCCAATAATTTTTGATTAAAAAAATATATTTCGAGACAGGGTCTCACTGTGTAGCTCTGGTTGTCCTGGAATGGAACTCACTATGTAGATCAGGCTGGCTTTGAACTCATTGAGATCTGCTTGCCTCTGTCTTCCTGAGGCATGTGCTGCCATGCCCAGCTAGTGATTTTTTTTTTAATTTAGAACACAAACAGCAATTAGCAAAATCAACATTCTAACAAAATCTAATTCTAAAATATGCTGATTTGATGCTTACATGCTGAAGAGCAACAATGGGGACTTATTAAAAAGCCTTTGTTTTCTGTAATTAAACCGTTATGTTTCTGTAAGAGCAGAACTCTGTGTAAAAACACTGCAGCCCGTGAAGACACCTGGTCTTGCATCTGGGTGGAGCTGTTTCAGGTGGCGTCACATGGCATTGCATGGCATGTCCGCGTGTGCAGTGCTAAATGCACACACACTGTGTGATCAGAACCAAGGCTGAAGTGAGGTCACATGATCACGCTGTAAGCACTGTCCGGAAACACAGTATGTATTTGATTTTTGTATTAGTTTTAGGTGAGTGTACATTTAGAAACCTGAACTATTTCAGATCGCCTTGTGTGTGTGTGTGTGTGTGTGTGTGTGACCCCAAACTTAGTTGTCTGAACCAATTCTCCCACCTGAAGCCCGCAGACATTGGTCTGAGCTAGACCAATGGAAGTTTTAATTTAATTTGAAAAGCCACATGTGGGTTGTAGCTACCTAGTTGGACATTGCAACCTTTAATTATTAGGGCCCAGAAATCCTGTGCTAACTGTCTTATGTCTGTGTCTGCACAGTACCCAGTTCTCCTCGGTCATAGTACTTACTGTACAGTAATTGTGTTTTCTTGTAGCAACCTAGCCCTGGGCTGGAATCCACAGGACGGCAAGGACACGACTCGGTTCCTTATCTTTGGGATGGACAGCTTAGGACTTAATGCGAAACAGTATTTATCAAACATGTGACTGAACTTCTTGAGGGCGGGAGTCTGATGTTCTCTCTAGAGCTGCTTTTCCAGTGTTTTGTCTGTAGCCAATCAAAGACTCACTGGAGCCTTGCTTGTGTGTCTTTATCTGCTTAGGTTTGTTTTTGAATCTCATGAAAACAAAGGCTCACATGCTTGCAATAGACGTGTGGTGAGTGAATGGATGTTTGATAGATAGCAAATAAAAGGATCATTGGAGTTGTGCTTGCAAATAGTAAATACTTAGTCTTGTTTTGGGATTTCATGAAAATAAACACCCATGACTGACGGTGATGGGAAACTGTATGAAATGGCTGTGAACCAACATGGACACAGCTTGGCTCTCCTTGTTAGTCAAGAAGCTCCAGTATGCTGCTTTTCAGCCGTTTCTCAAGCACTTGAGGGAAAGGCCGGGCTGTAGCTCAGTGGTAGAGTGTTTGCCTGGCATGTGTGAGGCCAGAGGTTCAATCCCCAGCATCACAGAAATAAACAATTCTAAAAGAACTTACTGGCCTTGGTCAACTCTTTTTAGAGGCCCGACCTCTCTGAAGACATTGGCTGACGTTTCTCATTACTGGTATGCAAAGGCGGGATCAGGCTCCTTGGAAAAGTCATGAGCGGTTGGAGTCAAGTGACAATATACTTTACTCAGAAGTGGTGTCAGTTAGTGGAGTAAGGTGAAATTCTTACGTGCCTGAAAGTTTGGAGAACTGTAAGAAGTGGTTGTACCCAGTTAATTGGGGATGATTTCTTCAAACCAGCCCTTACCAGGAGATTTTGGAAAAAACACCTACCCAACTCAGATCGGTACATCTGCACACTTGATCAAGGTTCCGGGTGCCGTAGCCCTTTAGATCTGGAAATGGCGTCTAGGGAAGAATTTGAGAACAGGTTAAACTTGTGTGCTGTGTAGTTTGGGGCCAAATGAAAGATAGAGGGATTTTTTCTTTCCTTTTTTTCCCCCCAAGAAGGTAAAGAAATGGGACTGGGAAAAATGCCATTAAGATGCAAAAATATAAAGAATGTTCCTCATGTGGGTTAGGTAATACTGTGGCTTCTCTGGCCTTGAAGTATCATGTAAAACAATGAAGTAGATTCCATGTCTTGCATGAATGATCTTTGCACCTTGGATCTGGAATTTGAATGTCTATTACATGTGTGCAAGATGGTAGTCTTGTTCTTGTGGTAGCTGACAGCTGTGTAAAATGTAGTTCTATTATTTTTTTTGTTATGTGTGTGCACATGTGTATGCATGTTTACATGTGAGCATGCTTCTGGCCGGACGTTGATGGCACCTGTCTTCCGCCACAGTTTTCTACTTTATTTACAAAGGCAAGGTCCCTGGCTGAAACCTGAGATTCTGATTTGTCTGGTCCATGTACGCAGCCTGCCCCGGGGAATCTCCGTCTCCACCTCCCGAGTGTTGTTATCACAGGTTGGGCCGCTTTGCCCACCCCACTTTAATGTGGGTCCTGAGGATCGGAACTCCAGTCCTTATGCTTGCACAGGAGACGCCTTACCCGCCGAGCTCTCTCCGGACGCAGCTCTGACCTTGAAGGGTCTTGACAATCTGCAAGAAATGACAGGTGCTCTCGGGGGTCACAGTGAGCAGTCTTTTCCTCACTGTGCTAACAAATTAAGCATATAGAAAACATGTCTGAGTCCCCGAAGTGTGATTACAGTTGGATTACTCTTCCTAAAACACGACTTTAAGCACGCCAGTCTCTCTTGGTATGCCAGTTCCCCAGTGCTTGTGGAATTGAGTGGGTTTTTTTTTTTTTGTTTTTTTAAATCCATTAAGAACTAGTGTAGCTACCTCCTCCCTCAAAACAAAAACAAAAACAAACAAACAGAAAAACCCACCCCAAACTCAACGTGGAGTTAGCTTTGCATCTGCCTGCTTTCCCAGGTGCGTACCCTACAGCATGGAGTCCTTTTCAGTTTCTTCCCAGGCTCAGCTCAGGATATGCTCTGATTCTTTGAAATTCCCCGGGGAAAGGTTCCTGGTCCTCACTGGTGGGAGCGCGTCCTCATCTGTGTCACCACCACCTGTGCTCCTCAGTGATCCCTCATTTTATTTTATTTTGGTTTTTCAAGACAGGTTTTCTCTGTGTAGCTTTGCGCCTTTCCTGGATCTCGCTCTGTAGACCAGGCTGGCCTCGAACTCACAGAGATCCGCCTGCCTCTGCCTCCCGAGTGCTGGGATTAAAGGCGTGCGCCACCAACGCCCAGCCGATCCCTCGTTTTAAAGATGGATTATAAGCTGTCTCCCACGCGTGGTCCGTCGGTCACCCTGAAACATCTCCAACAGGGCCTTGTGTGTGGTAACCATAATGCATGCTTACTGGAGTTTTGTTTTTGTGTTTTGGTTCCAAAGGAAGCTTCCTACCTACTGTGGGGGAATGTTTACCCAGACTTGTTACCAAGCAAACAGGGGCCTGCAGGTAGAAACTCGTAGATGGGAGAAGTGTAATGAGAAGGAAGGGGCTGTGTTAGTGGGCTGCTTACTGTTTGGAATGACTGATGAAGATCACCACAGCTGTTTAACACTGATCGCTTGGTCCAGGGTTGTTCCTGTGTTATGTATGCGGCAAGGTAAATGTCAAAAGATTCCATGCATTGGGTGGCAAGTAATTTCTGTACCAGTCCCCCTACCTCCACAAAAAATTCGAGATTCCTTTAAAATAGTGAGAACGAGGCTATTTGTTTAATGTGGAACATTCCTGTGCACATAAGGGTATACTCCTTAAGTCAAAAGAAAGCACACTGTTCTACCGGCTTTTGCTCTCAGAGAGAAAAGATCTGAATTAAGTGGGAAAGAAAGCAGTTGGTTCCAAGTGACTGTTTCCTTGGAGCTGAGTGGGCTGTAAAGGTGACTCAGTGTAAGGTGCTGTCTTAGGGTTTCTGTAGCAGTGATGAAGCATCGCGATCAAAAACAACTTGGGGAAGAAAAGGTTATTTCATCTTACAGTTTGTAAGTCCATTATCAGGGAAGTCAGGGCAGGAACCTGGAGGCAGGAGCTGATGCAGAGGCCGTGGAGGAGTACTGCTTACTGGCTTGCTCAGCCTGCTTTCTTGGGGTACCCAGGACCATCAGCCCAGGGATGGCACTGCCCACAGTGAGCTGGGCCCTCCCCCATCATTCATCAATCAAGAAAATGTACCACAGGCTTGCCCACAGGCCAGTCTGGTGCGGGCATTTGAGAGTCCTTCCCAGGTGACTCTGGTCTCGTCAAGTTGACATAAAACTAGCCAGCATATGTTTGTTGCCGAAATGTTAAAAGCACACACAGAACCATATATGTGGTATATCTCCTACTAGATTAAGCTGCTAGCTAACTTTTTCTTTCTTACTTGTGTTCTTTGTATTGAGCATACTCTAAAGTCAGTTGGTTTTACTTATATCTAAGAATAAACATGAGGATTCATATTATTTCAGAACGGAATCAAAAGACACTAAGTTTTTAGTTCTATTGCTGAGCTTCGCTTAGCCTTTCTCTGCTTTCTACGGTATTTCTGAGCTGTAGGCTGGGAATAGACCCAGGTCTAACTTAGAACAGATTTCTTCTATAGCCTGATGTTTTCTGGGAGAAGGCGATTATGAGTTGATATGGTTTAAAGTCACAGCCCTCTTCCTGTCAAGTAAGCAGACCCCCCACATTGCTAAGTGGGACAGTCTCAGCCATCTCTTCCACTTGTGATAAATGAAGTAATTAATTTTCAGTGATGTTTTCTGGGATATCAGAAAATAATGGCAACATGCTGATCTAAGTCTTCCCGTGTGATGAGCATGGGGCGTGGGCTCCAATGGCAGATGATGATACATTATGAGAGCTAAGCATCAATTTACTGAGGGTACTGTGGCCTTGTTTAAGGCCACCTCTTGGGTTAGCTCAGCCTTGCAAACACGTTTTTTATCTCTTAGTGGCAAGTTCATTTTTTAAAAGTCTATTGTGGTTTCTCTCTCCTGAGCTTTGTCTGGCAACAGTGCATGCATGGGCTGTTGAAGGTGCAAGGCTATGGGAAGCGACACATAGTTCTTTTTTGGTTTTTTGAGACAGGGTTTCTCTGTGTAGCTTTGCGCCTTTTCCTGGAACTCACTCTGTAGCCTAGGCTGGCCTCGAACTCACAGAGATCTGCCTGCCTCTGCCTCCCAAGTGCTGGGATTAAAGGCGTGCGCCACCACCTCCCGGCTACAACACATAGTTCTTAAAGAACTGTTTGCTCAGACGCTGAACATCTTTGTGACTGAAGGCAGTCATCCCAAGTTGCGCACTAGTGAAGTGGAAATGCATTCTGAGTTCCCCTTTCCCGTTATAGGTGGCTTTCTAGAAGATGACCATTGAGGACCTCCCGGATTTTCCACTGGAAGGAAGTTCGCTGATCGGAAGATACCCGTTTTTATTCACAGGCTCTGACACACCGGTCATCTTCTCCATTTCTGCAGCACCAATGCCTTCAGACTGTGGTAGGTCGTGGGTCGGTCTGTTGTCTGTGCAAAATGGTAACTGGACTCCCGTCTCAGGCCCTCTCTGTACTCATACGATCTTGAAACCATTTGCAGTGATTTTTATAGGATTTTCAAACTTTTCCTTTTTCAAAAACACAATTGGTTGTCACAGTTTCTGCCTCTTAAGCTCAATGCTTTATTTCCGCTGTCAGCGTTTTTATTATGTGAAAGTGTTGATTTTAAGCACTTTTATGGATTTGGAGGATTTTATTTTTAGAATGTAATGGTGCTTAAGCATGTACCATTCTGCTATCAATGTATTAATTTTAGTTAAACATACTGACTTGCAAAAGCACCACGTGCTTAGGCAGGGCTAGTCCGAGATCGTCGTGGAGGCTGGAATGAAATTGGCTTTTATTGAAGTCGATATATTTAAGCCTCCTCTGTAACATGTAAACTTGGAAGGGGCCTAGTTTTTGTCCTTTTTGATTTAATCCCTCCAAGAATATATTTTATAAGATTGTTAGTAAATGAATAAAATACTTTTAGGAGGTAAACAGAACTGTTACATTTCCACTGTGGTTAAGAGTTTTCAGGTCAAATCAGTCACCATTTCAGCTTGTCTTTGGAGGGATACTTCAGCTCTGGAGTATTAATGTGTCAGTGGATTAAAGTTACTACACTAGGAATTTGCCTTAAAACCCCCTCATATCTATTCTAGTGCCTCTTCGTTTCCAAGTGTGTGCTTTCTGTATCCAGATTGTGGTAACAGTCACCCAAGGAATCACCTGAAACTTACCCGGGTCCTAGGATTATCTCTGTGTAGCATTGACGAATGTCGGCTGCATGCATTTCAGTTCTGACACAGTCAGTTCTGTGGGGGAACCTTGAGCAAAAGGACACCACACCGGGCCTGCTCACGACATTCACCTTATCTTGAGTCAGTTACCTTATTTCCTTCACTAGACCAGCAGGCCTTGGCATGGAATAGCCACTCGACGTTAGCTGTTTAACGTTTGCTAAATACATACACTGGAAGATGATAACGAGAACTGGCCTCTTTGCCTACCTGAAAGTGAACATTGCTTCTGGTAGGATGGTGGACACTTGGCATGTGTGTGGGCGTTCCCATAAGGAAATTTCATTTCTGAGACCCCCGACGTAGCTAGTCAGTCTCTTGTAGATCCTCAGTTGTGTGTCTATTAGTTACTTTTTTTTATTGCTGTGATAGAAAAACCATGACAAAGGCAACTTATAGAAGGAAGGGTTTATTTTGGGCTTACGGTTCTAGAGGACGAAGAGTTTGTCACCACCATGGTGGGGGAGCAGGGTCGCAAGCACCGGGTATGGAGGCGGGAACAGCTGAGAACTCACATCTTGACCCACAAACAGGAAGCAGGTGGGAGTCTTTTGAAACCTCAAAGCCCAGTGACATATTTCCCCTCAGTAAGGCCCCTTCTAATCCTTCCCAAAGAGCCACCGACTAGGGAACACATATTCAAATAAATGCCTGAGACTTATGGGAGACAGCTCATTCCAAACGCCACACTGAGAAACTAGTGGAACAATCTATTTCATTGTTAAGCTTCAGTTATAAAATAGTTTTTTTTTTTTGCCTGTGAACTCAAAATGTGTCTCCCTGGACTCTGGCTGGGCAGTCCTTGTTTGCCATGTGGAGCTCACAGTGCTGAATATGATAAGAGTCCTCAGAGATTTGGAGGTAATTTGAACACGATTCTTAGTCTGCACTTTGACCACACATTTCTAGTCTCATTAGTTTCCGGTGGTCAGGATTTCTAGGCTCTTCATCCCAGGAGTTGCCTTAAAAAGTGGTGTAAAGAATTCTGGGCTTGGTGGCGCACGCCTTTAATCCCAGCACTCGGGAGGCAGAGGCAGGTGGACCTCTGTGAGTTCGAGGCCAGCCTGGTCTACAGAGTGAGCTCCAAGGACAGCCAGAACTATAGAGAAACCCTGTCCTCTCAAAAAAAAAAAAAAAAAAAAAAAAAAGAGGAGGAGGAGGAAGAATCCCATCCAGCTGCTAGTCAAACATTTCAAACATTTTATAAGTATAACCCATTGCTATTATTATTTAAATGAGCTGTCTACTTTCTTGCCATTTGAGTGTTTTTTTTAATTAAAAAATACTTACATATGTGTGTGTTTTGTTTGTGTGTATGTCTATGTGCCATGTTCATGCTTAGTGCACTTGGAAGCCAGACAGGGGCATTGGATCCCCTGGGACTGGAGTTACAGACAGTTGTGAGCTGCCATGTGGGTGCTGGGAATTGAACCTGGAACCTGGTCCTCTGGAAGAGCAGCCAGTGCTCTTTCTCATTGAGTCTTCTCTCCAGCCCCGTTGGATTGCTTTTAATTACTGAAGCATTGTTGCAGGTTTTCCCTACCCTCAGGGCCGATGTTCTTCGCTCAAAACTTCTTGCTTATTTCTCTTACATTTCCTTTCCAGATCTTTGCTACTGTCTGTCTCTCAGGCTCTTATGTGGCGTCTTGGAGCTCATTAGAAAGGTAGTCTGGGGCTCAGCAGAGTTACTAGGTTAGAATCTACATTGTAACAAGATCCCCAGGGCTTGTCTCCATCAGTGTTGGAGCAGCTCTGACACAGAACAAGAA
>CABHPP010099894.1:18086-44492 GCA_902168425.1 Peromyscus attwateri
AAAGAAAGAAAGAAAGAAAGAAAGAAAGAAAGAAAGAAAGAAAGAAAAGAACGAAAGAAAGAAAGAGAGGTAGATATAACACATCACCCTCAGCACTACTGTCTTCCACACTCCTGCTCTACTAGGATGGCCCATTTATCTGCTTGTCTAGTACAAAGTCTCAGTCTTCCACATTCCTCTAACAAACAGCATGGACAGGCCTGTTACAGCGATACCCTAGTCCCCGGTACCAACTTCTGTCTTAGTTACTGTTTTAATTGCTGTGAAGAGGCACCATGACTGAGGCAACACTAATAAAATAAAATATTTAGCTGGGCGGTGGTGGCGCACGCCTTTAATCCCAGCACTCAGGAGGCAGAGGTAGGCGGATCTTTGTGAGTTCGAGGCCAGCCTGGTCTACAGAGTTCCAAGACAGCTAGAGCTGTTACACAGAGAAACCCTGTCTCACACGTGCCCACCCCCCCCCCCCACACTCATGCACAAAGACAGCATTTAAACAGGGGCTTGCTTGCAGTTTTAGAGGATTAGTCCACGATTATCATGACAAGGCCACACCTCCTAATCCTCTCAAACAGTTCCACTCCCTGGTGACTAAGCATTCAAATATAGGAGCCTATGGTGGGGGGCAGTCTCCTTCAAACAACCATAGTCGTCCACAAGATATTTGGGGTATATTAACACTAATAAAATTATATAGACTTCTTTTTATCTTCAAGTTCAAACTTACCTGGGTAAGTTCCTTGCTTTGTTTACTTGTTTGTTTGTTTTGAGTCAGACTCTGACCTTGGATTTTCTTTCTTCCTGCTTCGGCCCCACCCCAGTAGATGGATGCAGACCTGAGTTAGCATTTCCACCTTGTTCTGAAGGTTTTTGTTTGTTTGTTGTTTGTTTGTTTGTTTGTTTTTAACTAAACTGGTAACACCAGATGGGGGTGTCAAATGCTCAAGTTGGAATTAGGTAGGGAAATGTTTGCCAGAACACAGGACTGGAGAGATGGTTCAGCAATTAAGGGTGCTTACTGCTCTTGCAGAGGATCATGGTTTCCTTCCCAGAACCCACCAGCAGCAGCTCACAAACACCTGTAACTTTATTGCTGGGGGATCCAGTGCCCTCTTCTGGCCTCTGAGGGTACCTGTACAACATGGTGCACATAAATTTACACAGGTGAGCATGCTCACACCCAAAACAAATAAATATTTTTCAAAAATATAGAATTATGGGATGTTTTCTGTTGGGACCGGGAATGGTAGCAACTCCAATTAGTTTAAGTATCTTGCTGAACACAGGTTCTACCCATTAGGCATCCAGACTTATCAAAACAACTGAATAAAAACAAAGAGAGAAGAGCTCTTAAGACTATATGAGGTATCTGCAAGAATCCTTGTGTCCCCAGGGAGCATTATGCTTGGGATGGGTGGTGGCTCAGAAACCTGGCGCATTAGGGAAGGTTCTGTCAGCTGATATTTCAGGAAAGGTTGGGCCAGTAGAGCCCCTTTGACTGCTCATCTCCCTGATCCTGGTCTCTTGGGGCTCTGTGACAGGAAAGAGGAGAAGAGGAAAGATGGGCCCATTGCCCAGGACCTGAGAGGGGAACAACACCAAGGGAATGCTTCCCAGCTCTCACTGTCCACCCCAGACTCCTTCAGAATGGGCAGTGATCCAAGACTGGGGCCAACCCTTCCCTAATTTCCTCCATTTCTTCTATGTCATCATTTTCTTTAATATCTTTGTTTTCTTCTTTGAGTTTTCAAACCAGTCTTTTCTCCATGTTCTCTTGACTAACTCCCCTCCCCACTTTTTGGATGACCAGGAACACATTTGTCTCCTGTGTATAGACCGTAAGATCTCAATATGGATGTCCATCCTGTCTCCACTTCCTCCCTAGGAGACTGGGTTGTGGTGAATTTCCAGCTTGAGGGTTTGGGTAGGTATGAACACAACGGCCTTTGTTGGTTTCCAGTGTCCACAGCAAGATACACTTGGTAGCTGAGCAAAGAAACAACACCTACGAGTTTGTGGTACATATAAACTCACAGAGGCACACACTCATGCATAAAAATAAATCTTCTTTAAAAAGGAAGTTCCTTTATGCTCACCATTTTCCGGGTCTTCTGAATCACATTTTTCAGAAACAACTTAGTGATTTTGATTAAACTCTCAGACCAGTTCATTTTCCCCATAACCCTCCACCTCACATACCTCATGCCCATCGGAAGTTCATCCTGAGTTTGGGTGTGGTGAGAGGAAGGCACTACTCCCACCTCCGGCAGGGTGACCACCTGAGAACATGACAAGCAGGTGACAAGTGTCGAAGGCTCTCATGCCCTGACTGTCTAAGAAACTGCTGTCCAGAATCGGTGTTTTAGTATTGAGTTTTCAGAACATGGGAATATTTGTGACTCTATACATCTTATTTTATTAATTTGAAGCATTTCAAATTGCTTCTCAGAATATACACCATACAAAAAAGAAGGTGTTATGAAAAGTAAGAACTGCCCAGTCCGCCCCTTCTCCACCTTCGTTCCCAGAGGCCTCCATGTCGAACCATCTCTGTGTTTGGTTTCTTTGGGACATCACAGGTTAATTCTGTCTTGGTCTCCATTGCAGTTCGGGTGCTGTCTAGAGAATTCCTGCCATGAAACACAGACGGTAGCTGATTTACACAGCCATTTTCTCCTAAATCTTTATGATTTTATTATTTTTAGGTTTTTTTGTTTTGTTTTGTTTTAAGCTGGCTACTCAATCTTATACCTAAATATCATTTCTTGTTCTATTATTTTGAATAATGTATTGACTTCTCTCAAGTACTTCTAACTTTTACCTCATCACAGCTGATAATTCTATATGGTTTTTGTAAACACCAGTAACATATGTTGTCCACAGCTTGATTCTAAAAACCTGAAAAACAAATAAACTGTGAACATTATTATAACTTTGTAGGTATTATTCCTTAAAATTCAGTCATGGGGGTCGGTGGCATAGCTCAGTCAGTAAAATTCCTACTTCAAGCCCAAGAACATAAGTTGGATCTCGTGCCCACAAAAAAAAGTATGGAGACAGGAAGATCTCTGGAACTTGCTGGCCAGTCAAACAACCATAATTGGTAAGCCTTAGGTCCCAATGAGAGAACCTGTCCCCAAAATCAAAGTGACTGTCTCCTGAAAAACACCGACAAAGTTTAACCTCTGACCTCCATGTGCACATACTCAACACATAGGAACACACACACACACACACACACACACACACACACACACACACTTCAAACAGTATTTAGGATTTCTTTTTTCTTTTCCTATAGACCATTGTAAGCAACATAGCAGGCCAGTTGTTAAATTTATGATACTTTTTTTTTGTCTTCTTTTTATTTAAATACAACCTGAGTCTCTTATATGACTTTGTGTTTTTCTTTAAAAATCTTAATTGGCTCGTTTGTTCCTTGTTAATAAAGCAACATTCGTTGGCTGTCTCTCCCTAATTACCAGGATCCTCACAATTCCTGTTTCTTGAATTTTTATGCTCTGTAGAAAGGGTGCTCTTTTAAATTGAAAACCATTTTGTTCACATCTTTAAGAAGTCTCTGAGTTCAGGATTCTGGGATTTCAGTGATATTTCCAGAATTTTCTCTTTTGACTATCTTCTAACGTTCCTGATAAGATGTCTGGGGCCAGTATTATTTTTTTCCTTTGGGAGGCTTTTCTTTTATTCCTTGAAGCTTTTGGGAATTCCTCTTTGTGTCTGATGTGATAAAATATCTTGAGTCTGTATCAAGGCTTGGGTCTTTTATTCTCCGCCCCTTGGATCTTGGAGGGTCTTTTAACTTAGAGAACTGAGAGCCAAGTACGGCGGATGTGCTTGCTGTAGTTCAGGGACACTTTCTTCTCCCAGGCCTTTACTCTTCTGTAGTTTTCTGAAGCAAAGTTGAAGTTTATTAAGAAGTAATTTTAGCATAAGTTGAGGCTTGGGCTTTAAAGGAGAGAGAGAAGGGGCCAGGTGCCTAGGAAAAGAAAAATATACATCCAAGGACGGGTGAGGCCTTCTCAGGGATGGAGACACATCTGAGGGTCTCACAAGAGCCAGGTGTGATTTGGGTGGCTTTGGAAGTCATATGATTCAGCGTGTTCTAGGAAATTTGCCCTCCCTTTGTCCTTGGTAAATGAGATGCTAGGATGTTTCCTGAGGTGCACTGGATAGGAGGATAAGACAAACTCATTGGCTATAAGGGTCGAAGGAATCCTCATTTCACTAGGTTACTCAAAGGAGTTAAGATGTATGTTTTGACTGTAACAGAGTTCATGATCTTGTTTGTGAGTTTCAGGGGTGGAGAGTTGGGGAGGATCCGGGAGGATTTGGGGGAAGTATGATCAGAATGCGTTGTATGAAAACTTTTTTTTTTTCAATGAAAAAACACGGTGAGTTTACACCTGAAAAGGTGTGATGTTAAACTCAGCAATCATACACACTGTGGCCTTAATCATGCTGTTTTAACATTCTTATTTGAAATATCTCCATAAAAAAGAACACAGTTTCTACATAGGCAAATTTTGTGGCACATTTTGTTAGCTGTGCTGAAATCCTTGATTCTTAGCTGACAGAAGACCTCAAAGGTAGGGGCTCCTTTCCCTTCCTCCCTCCTGTTAATATTTCTGTCTTTGTATCCTGCCTCAGTTTCCTCTCTGAGACTTGGATCCCTTAGCTGACGATGACTAAAGATTTTCTGAGGTTTCTTCCCTGCTGAACAGGGATGCAAACTCTGCCTATCTGGGCTCTGACAGGCTTGACTTATCTGGTCTAAGAAGGAAATTAGACGGTGTAGCCAGAGTTTTCCTGCCTGGCCCACAGTCAGGACAAATCTCTCTCACCTGCCAGTCCCACAGCCGCTCAGACCCAACCAAGTAAACACAGAGACTTATATTGTTTACAAACTGTATGGCCGTGGCAGGCTTCTTGCTAACTGTCCTTATTTCTTAAATTAATCCATTTCTATAAATCTATACCTTGCCACATGGCTCGTGGCTTACCGGCATCTTTACATGCTGCTTATCCTGGCGGTGGCTGGCAGCAGTGACTCCCTCCGCCTTCCTGTTCTTTTTATTCTCTCTGTTAGTCCCGCCTATACTTCCTGCCTAGCCACTGGCCAATCAGTGTTTTATTAGCAACACATTTGCCATACAGAACATCCCACAGCAAGACGGTCCTCACCTGGAGGCCAGAAGGTCATCCTTTGATGAGAACTGGGAAGAGGGTGTCAAAGAGAGGGCATCAAACCACAGAAGCAATGAAGCATACAGCAGGCTGATAAGCCTGATCCCAACATCAGCACCAAATATAACAAAGCCGTTTTCTCCTGAGGAGTCTGATAACTGTGCTGTAGCTAAGTCACTAACCTTAAGGCAAGCTCTGACAGAGATTTAGTTCAGGTGTGTGAATTTTAGAGCACCAAGGATGCATCACCCTGATTGTCAGGTACATATTTACAGAATTTACTTTAAAAATCACACAGGCTCCTCTTATGATGCTCTCACAGTAGTCGAGATGATATCCCACCAGCTCCCAAATAATGACATGGAGACTTCTTATTATGAAAGCTCGGCCTTAGCTTAGGCTTGTTTCTAACTGGCTCTTATGACTTAAATTAACGTGCTTTTATTAATCTATGTTCTATCACGTGGCTTTTTACCTTTTTTTCTATTTTGTACCTCCTTTTTCCTCTCCATGTCTCCCGGCATCCCCTCTGTGCCTCCATTATCTCAAGTTTCCTCTCTCTGCCCAGAAGTCCCACCTATCTCTCCTGTCTAGCTATTGGCCATTTAGATCTTTATTAAACCAATCAGAAGGTGCCTTAGGCAGAGACACATCTTTACAATGTGAACAAATATTCAGCAACACTCAGAATGCAAGGGCTGTTCAGTTTGCAAGGCAACTAACCTCATCATCTAAACTTCCGAGTTTGTGAATGAGTCCCCCTCCCCACACTGTGCTGTAAACAAAACAAGACAAAAACAAACAAACCAGAAAACCCAAAGCCAAAACCAAAAATCAGAAGCACTGAAGTCTATATATTGAGAACGTGGCAAACTAGAAAAAAGGACTTCAACAGTGGAATACGTTAAAATGTTGTGAGGTTTATAATCAACAATATCTAAGAGCAACACTACCAAAAAGCAGTTTAAAGTATAAAACAGAGTGGCAGGAACTTACAGACTGACAAATGGGAGTGACTTGTTTTATTTAAGAAGTTAAAATGCCTGTTTTTGAAGAGAACTTTTACACTTCTTAAAGATTTGTTTATTTATGTATTTTATGTATATGGACACTTTGTCTGCATGTACATCTGCACACCAGAAGAGGGCGTCAGACAGTGGTGAGCCGCCATGTGAGTTCTGGGAATTGAAATCAGAACCTTTGGAAGAGCAGTGAGTGCTCTTAACCACTCAGCCATCTCTCCAGTCCTTACATTTCTTAACAGTTTGCAGACGGAACAGACTTCGTCTCCAAGGAGCTCTTGAGGCAACACTTTCAGAATCCTGCTGGTCAAGGCTCCCCACAAAGATGTCAGTGTCAGCAGGAGCCACAATGCTACACTGCCAACTGTAAAGACCCAGGACTTGCTTTCAGAGGCCATGACACAGACAAGAATTTCAGGACTCCTCAGTATGAAGCAGGTTGTAGTTATTCAGAAATGTTTGGGGGCGCTGGTGAGGTGACTCAGTGGGTGAAGGTGCTTGCTGGTGAGCCTGATGTCTTGAGTTTGATCCCCGGGACCCACCTGGTAGAAGGTAAAAGCTGACGCCCACAAGTTGTCACATGTGTGTGCCGTGGTACGTGCTCTCCTGCCCCAAACAAACAAATAAGCAAACAAAAAAAAATGCATAACTATAATAAAAATTTAAAACAGACATAGTTGACTATATTAAAACATAGTGTCGAGGGAGAGAAGGAGAGAGTCGGGAAGGCATATTTAATTCAGTAAAAGCACGAATAAGGCTTTCTGTTTCCACTCCCTTCTTTCCCCTCCTATTCCTCAAATACAACAGTATCAACTCTGAGATGAATCTGTATTTGGCACTGATATTGTTAAGACTCTGTAAACAGCACCTGAGGCCGTGGCCAGGTACAGCCACCCTTGTTATTCCTTAGACAGTTTGTGTTTCCATTGGGTCAGTTTCTTACCGTTCATTTGTTTTCTATGTACCTGCCATAAACCCAGCCCCTCCTTCCCCACAGAAGAGAAAGGTTCTTCCCCGAGAGGTACTGAAAGCCTGTGGAGACAATGCCTGAAGGCACTGGTTGTCTTCTGTCTGTCTGTCTTGATGTCTGAGAGTGCTCAGTCGTCCTTGTTCTGTCTGCACAGCTGAGGGCTTGGAATTCGGAGTTGCAAGTCCCACCAGTGGCAGAGGCCTGGCTTCTCCTTGCTTCCCTTCCAGTATTGCCATTGAGCAATGTGTGCAGTCCCATCTTGACCTGGTTGTCCCCTCAGAGCTGCAGGAACCGCTCTTTGCCCCCTGTTGTGACATTCCCAGGTGTGCTTAGTGGCTTTCACTCACTGGGCCGAACTGTGTTTCGGAAGCTGCCCCTTCCCGCGCCTTTCCCCTTATTTACAAAGACTTCCCTCGAGCTGCTGACTCCCCTTTGGGCTCAGGTTCACTACTTTCTGGCTTCTGCTTTCCATTTGTTGGTTGTGATTGTTGTCATTGTTGGGAAATTGCCCCAACTTTCTGAATGTCCCCCGGTTTTCAGCTTTCACGCTTTTACATCCCCAAACCATCTTTGCCTTCAAAATGCCCCTTTCTACAACAATAATTCTCTTTCTGCCTGTCGAGGTAAAAATAAATATGTAAGCATTCACTTTTTTTTTTTTTTTTGAGACAGGGTTTCTCTGTGTAGCTTTGCGCCTTTCCTGGAGCTCACTTGGTAGCCCAGGCTGGCCTCGAACTCATAGAGATCCGCCTGCCTCTGCCTCCCGAGTGCTGGGATTAAAGGTGTGCGCCACCACCGCCCAGCAAGCATTCACTTTTAAAGTTTATGATTTGCTAAGTTTTAAACCATTTCATTCATTCTTTGGGAATTTTATAGAATGGACTTTCACTCACATTCATTCTCAACTTGTCCAAGATCCACCCCAACTCATTACCCCTCAACTTGATGTCCTTTTTCTTTGCTTTTGAAATAACCCATCATTTGTCCACAAATTCCTGGGTGTGGGACTGCCTACTGGAGTATGATCAACCTCCCAGAAACTACACCCATAAAGAAAACCGACTTTCCTTTCCCTAAAGGCCATCCGTCCATAGCTCCTCAGTTAGATGTTGGGGCTCATGAACTCCTCCCCCTCCGTGGTAGAATATTGGCAGGCTCGATATTGCTCAGGTGTGCGGGCAACCTTAGCTGCTGTGTGTTTGTGAGAGCAGCGGGCTGTCACGTCCAGAGATGTGGTTTTGCGACAGTCACTCCCTGACCTCTGGCTCTTATAATCCTCCCACCCTCTCTTCCAAGACGGCCCCTGAGCTGTGTGTATGTGTGTGTGTGTGTGTGTGTGTGTGTGTGTGTGTGTGTAATAGATATGCCATGGCTGAGAATTTCATTGACACTTATTCTCTGCACCTTGACCATTTGTGAGTTTCTGCATTAACCATCATCCCCTGCACAAGGAAACTTTTCTGATGAGGTCTGAGAGCTGCACCAATCTATAGGTAGAGAGATATGAATTTAGAGGGCAGTTTAATATTATGTCCATGTAGAAAAATAGGTTCACGCCTGGGGCCTGTGATCTCCCCAATGATGGGTTCTTGTTGAGATTGGAAGTATGAGGCATGCATTTACTTCTGTGGACAGGCCTTCTAACAAAAAAGCAGTTGGTTACTCCCATAACATTCATGGGAGTACTATCGCTTGTCACATCAGCCATTATTGTAGTTCACAGGTTCACCACTGGGTAAGATGATTGGTGCTGCATGTCACCTTCCAGTACTGTGAGAACTAGCCAGCTTCCTGGTTAGTACGACTTGATTTTTCCATGTCCTATGATCAATGTACTTGGTGTCTCAAGCAATGGACCTTACAATCAAGTTCTGGCAAGCAATAAAGACAAGGACAATAGCCTATACTGTTTAGGGGGTGGTTCTCCAGGATACCACTGACCAATGACTCAAGAGGAAGTATCCCACACCCTTGCCCTGGGCTTTTTATTTGGCAACCTATGGCTTCTGGAATGAGCCTAATTCCCTTATAGGGTAACTCCAACTAAATTCTCTGTGTGTGTGTGTGTGTGTGTGTGTGTGTGTGTGTGTGTGTGCATTTGAAGCTTACAGAATAGTGAGTTTCCATGTTGCTTTTTCAGACACCCTTCATGTTAGTTACCCCTTCCGAGCCCTTCTTCTGCTCTGCCCTCCACACCTCTTTCCTCTTGAGCCTCCCTCCTCACGGTTTTGCTTGTTCAAGTCACACCGCCTGTGTTTACCTAGATCCTTCTCTCCTAGTTAGCTTTTTATTGCTGGGATAAACACCGTGACCAAAAGCAACTTCTGTCCATCATGAAGGGAAGTCAGGGCTTGAACTTGAGGCAGGAGCCTGGAGGCAAGAACTGAAGCAGAAGCTATGGAAGGGTGCTCCTTACTGGCTTGTTTCCCATGGCCTGCTCTGCTTAACTTTCTTATAGCACCTAGGACCACCTGCCCACGGTTGGTACCGCCCACAATGGGCAGGGTCCTCCCACATCAATACTTAATCAAGAAATGACTCACGGGATTGCCTACAGGCCAATCTGATGGGGCAATTTTTCTATTAAGTTTCCCTCTTCTCAGATGACTGTAGTTTGTGTCAAGCTGACAACAATCTAGCTACCACACCTCTTCTTTAAGATCTCCTTTCCCACTCCTGAACAATGGTCCCTTTCTGGTTTTCCTGGATTCCATTTCAGAACGAGAACATGTGATTTTGTTGTTGTTGTTTTGAGTCCGGATTACCTCACTCAGTACACTTTTCCAGCTCCACCCATTTACCTTCAAACTTCATTTTTCTTTACGGCTGAATAAAATTCCATTGTATATAGGTATCACATTTTCATTATCTATTAACCAATGAATGGAAATCTAGGAGGTTTCGTGCCCTAGTTATTGTGAATAGATCAGCTATGAATACGGATGAGTCTGTGTCTCTATAGTAAGAAAGAATCTTTTAGGTAGATACCCAGGAGTGATATAGTTGGGTCATATAGCAGATCTATTTTTCATTTTATGAGGAACTGCCACACTGATTTCCACAGTGGTTACACCAATTTGCACTCCTGTCAAGAGTACATGAGATGTCCCTCCACTTCACATCCTTGACAACATTTAGTGGTTTTTTTTGAATATTTTTTAAATAATTGTTTTGGGATTTATTTTATTTTATCTCATGTGTATGAGTGTTTTGCCTGCATGTATGTATGTGTGTCACATGTGTGTCTGGTGCTAGTGGAGGTCAGAAGAGGTGTGAGAGCCCCTAGAACTGGAGTTCTGATGGTTACAAGTCACCACATAGGTGCTGGGAACTGAACTGGACCCTCTGAACGAGCATAAAGTGCTCTTAGTTGCTGAGCCAACTCTTCATCCCCATTGTTTATAGTCTTCATTTTAGACATTCTAGGTAGAGAAAGGTAAAAATCTCAAGGCACTTTTAACTTTCTTTTCCTTGATGGGCAAGGATGGTGAGCAGTTTTTACAATATTTCTTAGGCACCTCTACTCAGTTCCAGGGCCCACTTTTTACTTGGGTTGTTTTCTTAGTGTTTAGCTCTTTCCTTGTGTGTATGTTAAATATTTACCCTATTTAGATGTACAGCTGCCAAATATTTTCTTCTTATTCTGTACGTTTCCCCTTCAGTCAATCAAGAGTTCCTTTGTAGTACAGGCTTGTTCATTTTCATGCAATCCTACTGTTCATTGTTGATCTTATTTCCTGGGCAACCAGGATCTTATTCAAAAGTTCCTTACCTGAAGCGTACTTCCTACTTCCTCCTCCTCCTCCTCCTTCTTTAATGTTTTTTTGAGACAAGGTTTCTCTCTGTAGCACTGGCTATCCTGGAACTTGCTTTGTAGACCAGGAGGGCCTTGAACTCACAGAGATCCACCTGCTTCTGCCTCTCAAGTGCTGGGATTAAAGGTGTGCACCATCACTGCCCAGACCTACTCTTTATTCTTAAAGTATCTGGGTTTCAGTCTAACACTGAGATAAAAAGAGAGAGAAAAAGATTTGTTTAATGCATGTATATGTGTGTACCTGCGTGAGTTTATGTGCATCACATGCACGCTGGAGCCCACAGAGGCCAGAAGAAAGTCAGATCCTCTGTAAGAGTATGTATTAATTAATGTATTAATTACTTTTCTGTTGCTGTGATAAAATGACCAGATTTTCTGTTGCTGTGATAAAATGACCAGAGCAACTTATAAAAGGAAGAGTTTATTCGAGGCTATGGCTCCAGAAAGATAGGCGTCCATCCAGGTGGGGAGGCCTAATGGTAAACAGCAGGCTTGGCAGCAGGAACAAGCAGCTGAATCCGTCCTCAACTCCAGGCATGAGGCAGAGAGAACAAACAGGAAGTAGGGCAAAGCTTTAAGCTGTCAAATCCCACCTCCAGCAACATACTTCCTCTAGCAAGGCTGCTTGACTTAAACCTTCCCAAACAGTGCCACCAATGGGGGGGGGGAGTGGGGCAGTGTTCAAATACTCCAAGCCTATGGGGACATTCTCAGTTAAGCCAACAGTAATAGTAAGTGCTCTTAATAGATGGGTGATGGTGGTGCATACCCTTAATCCCAGCACTCGGGAGGCAGAGACAGGTGGATCTCTGTGAGTTCGAGGCCAACCTGGTCTACAGAGTGAGTTCCAGGACAGGCAGAGCTACATAGAGAAACCCTGTTTCAAAACAACCAAACAAGTAAGTAAGTAAGTAAGTAAGTAAGTAAGTAAGTAAGTAAGTAAATAACTAAGTGCTCTTAACTGGTGAGCCACCTTTACAGCCCCTAACATTGAGATCTTCAGTCCATTTGGAACTGATTTGTGTACAGGATAAGAGACAAGGACCAAGTTTCATGCGTCTTACATGTAGGTAGATATCCCGTTTTCCCAACACCATGTGTTAAAAATGCTGTCTTTCTACAATGTGTGTTTTGGACAGCTTTGTTGGAAATCAAGTGGCTAAAGGTTTGTAGACTTAGTCTGGGTCCTTGATTCTAATTCATTGATCAAAATGTCTGCTTTTATGCCAGTGCCAGGCTGTGTCTACTACTACAGCTCTGTAGTATAACTTGAAATTGGGTATGATGATACCTCTAGCAGAGTTTAATTGTTCAGGATTGTTTTGGCTACCAAGGACCTCTTGCTAGTTGGGATACAAGAGGATTCAAACACCACTTCTCTCACTGTCCTGGAGAATTTAATAAACTTAATATGTGTGTATACTTATAAAGCTTACCTATAATCAATATATAATGCTGTCGCTATAGACTGATTTACATTTTCTCAAACTTTATACAAATAGAGTCATGTATTGCTTATGGCTGACCTTCTTTGACCCAGTGTAAGTATTCTGAGGTCCACTCATGTTCCACCTATCAGTGTTTCATTCCTTTTAAGTTTTACATCATATCCTGTTATATAAGGTGTATACCACATTTTGTTTAACCGGTCACCTGCTGATTGGCATTTGAGCTGTTTCCAGCACAGGCACAGAACAAATAAAACTGCCATGAGTATTGGTGAGCAAGATTTTGTGTGGATCTGAGCAAACACTGTTAACAGAGTGGCCATATCGTATGGTAGGTGTGTGGTTGATATTTAAGAAGCTTGTCTGTGGTAACTGTCCACTACCCTGTAACCAGTTAACCCCTGAATTAAAATCACAAGTGCATTATCCTCAGGATTCCTGTGGGTGATGATGAAGGCTTAGTTTAGTGCTAAATTTCCATGCCACCCTTATCCAGGTGATCTACCCATCTCTGTGTGGTCTATGTCTCCACTGCCTCGCAATAACCTACATATCCAGCTCTAGGCTTGATTCCTGGGGCTGCTTAAAAAGTCACAGGGAAAGCGCTTGAAGTTCCTTCATTTCTTTTCAATTTGTTTTGCTTCTTGGAATTTCTTTATAAGTTTTAGATGTTTTTATTACCAATTTCTACAAAACAACCAGTGGGATTTGGGTTGTTACGTTGTTCTTTACATACCAATTTAGAGAAATTTGTCATTGGGATGATTCTGCATCTTCTGATGATGGTGAAAGTGGCATTGCTCTCCAGGTTAAAGCTTCCAGTGCTGCTTTGTTTGTTTTACAGTTTCCAGTGGAAAACTATTTCCTTTTTCTAGAAAAACAAAACAGTCTCTCTCTCTGTCTCTCTGTCTCTCTGTCTCTCTGTCTCTCTGTCTCTCTCTCTCTCTCTCTCTCTCTCTCTCTACCTTCCTCTCTCTGTCTGTCTTAGATCTTATTTTATGTGTATCCCCTGGAGCTGGAGTAACAGGTGGTTGTAAGCCGCCATATGGGTACTGGGAATCCAACCCAGGTCTTCTGCAAAAGCTACAGGTAGTCCTAACCACCGAGCCACCTCTCCAGCCCCCAGCATCTTTTCTTTGCATCACGAGGCACCCCTGTAAGTGTCTGGGGCTGTGCTGTGGTTAGTAGCCATGCCGCAATGCTCCGATTACGTCCCAGTGCTCATGTCTCCTTACCTTTGCCTCTTCTTTTTGCGGGGAACCTAGGAACTCCTCCTTGAGGTCTCTGTCAAATATTAAAAAGGTATGTGAAAGTGTGTGTGTGTGTTGGGGGGACATGTTGGGGAAAAGAAGGGGCCAACGGATTCCAGAGGGAGGGTCGGAGCTAAGAGAGAGAGAGAGATGGAGGGGGGTACATGTGATAAAAATGCATCCCTGTACGGAATTGTCAAAGATATATAACACACTTTAAAATAGGTAATGGAAAATAAAATACATAATAGATTATTGTAAATTATAGTCACCGCTCTGTGCTGTAGAACACCAAGACTTCCCCTTCCTCTAACGATTTTGGTATTCCTTGTCCAATCTCCTTCCATTCCCCCATCTCCCTTCTCTTTCTTCTTCTTCTTCTTTTTTAAATATACTTTACTGTATCAGCAAAGGCCTGTTTTTCTATGTATGTCTGTGTGTGAGGGCACATTCTCTTGTGTGTGCACAGAGAAATGTGTCAGCTGTCCTCTGTCACACTCTGTGTCTCTCCCTGCACCTGGAGCTTGCATTTTTCAGTCAGGCTAGCATCCAAGAAGTCCCACCAAGTTTCCTGTCTCTGCCCCTGACAGTGCTGGGTTATAGGCTTGTGTGGGTGTGTGTCCCACTTGTTATACAGGTGATGGGATTTGAACTCAGGTCCTTGTGGTTGCACAGCAAGAAAGCTTAACATCTGAGCCAGCCTCCTTTCTAGTCTTTAGAGAACATTATTCTCTTTTCTTCTGTGATGGCAACTTTTGTAAGATACATATGAGAGAAAACACCTGGGACTTATCTTACCCAGTGTCCTCTGGTTCCATCTGTGTTGCCACAAATGATAGGATTTCACTCTTTGGTGGCTGAAGAATATTCCATTGTGTGGGCACACCATCTGTTCTTCATCCATCCATTCACTGACGGACACGTTAGTTGATCCTGTGGCTCAGCTGTTGTGAACAGTTTGATGCCGATGAGTGTGCAGTTATCTTTGGTATGCTGGTTTCTTTTGGGTGCACACTCAATAGTATCCGGCTGGAGTCTATGGGAGCACGATTTCTCATTTCTTGAAGAACTTTCATCATTTCCCACAGTGGCTGTCCTAACTAACACCCACGCTGACAGGGACTAGAGTTTCCTCTCCTCACCATTGCTGTCCTTTGCATTTAGTCTTATTGATAACGGCCCATTCTGCCTAGGGTAAGACGAAACCTTGTAGGCTTTGATTTGCATTTCCCTGCTGATTCCTACTATTGAACCCTTTGCCTACACGTGTTCACCATTATCAGTCTTTTGAAAAATGTATGCAAAGACCAGCTGCTACTCTGTGGAAAGGAATCCATCCAGTCCACACTTAGGTATGTGTTTTATATTTTAGATGCTATTATAAGTGTATTGATGTCTAAAAGTTCGATTTCTAATGATTTATGTCCTGTATGTAGAAGTACATTTGGCTTTCTTTGTAAGTGAATCTTTAATCCTATGACACTGCTATGCTTACTTCTTAGTTCAAGCAGGCTTGTGGTAGATTCTCAGAACATTTTCTACAGAGAGGGGGTGTGTCTACAGCTCCCTTCTCTTTCCACCTAGACGCAGTTTTTCTCCTTTCCCACATCTCTCTTTCCCCCTGGGAACAATAATTCCTGGAAAGAAACTGTGTCTGCAGAGCCTGACTGGTTAGAACTGCAGTACTGTGGAGAGGTTGGAATGTTGCAGGTCCAGAGGCTAATTACCTTATCTTGGGCTAATTCTAGCCCTCTGGATGGCCATTCCTTGCCCACCTCTGTATCTAAACAAACATCTTGTGACTAATAGATAACAATTTCTTGGAATCTATTAACTTATCAGACCACTAGCTTCCACCAACCCCAAATCTCAGAACGTCATCCGACAGCATCTTGGGCCCATAGGGAAGCTTCTGCATCTTGCTGAAACCACTCCCCTCACGTACCCACCAATGCATTTTAAATGCAAATAATGATGAGTCATGGTGAGCATGACCCTACCTTGACCAGGACTGCTTAGATGTGCACATCCTTGGCCCTCTATTTAACTCTGATCTCATGTTAGGACACAGTCAGTTAGACTTGAAGGTTGCTGGATCTCTTTGTCCCTCTTCCTGATGTGGTCACACTGAGAAAGTTCCCTCTTCCTGCTTTCCACTTTTAATTAGACTCTTTTAATTGGCTTGTTGAAGATGGCTGGACCTGACTTGGAACAAGTTGTCACTTCCAACTTACTTCCTAGAAAGCAGCCTGGGACATCATCACCATCATCATTACCATCATCACCATCATCATCATCATCATCATCACCATCACCATCATCATCATCATCATCATCATCACCATCATCATCATCATAACCTCCTCAGCTGTTGAGAGAGAGACTATTTTTTGACCCTTTTGTTACTAAGCCTTCCCTACATCTTAAAGAAGTAGAGATACTTTCTACCCTTTTTTTGCTGGGGGGTGCACCT
The DNA here is from genome assembly GCA_902168425.1 of Peromyscus attwateri. Taxonomy (NCBI): domain Eukaryota; kingdom Metazoa; phylum Chordata; class Mammalia; order Rodentia; family Cricetidae; genus Peromyscus; species Peromyscus attwateri. The sequence continues at coordinate 34,275 of CABHPP010099894.1, forward strand.
TATTTCACATAATTGTGTCCCATGCTTATAACTATTTTTGTTTGTTTTCATATGTTGTTTGTGTCAAAAAGATTTTTTAACCAACTATGGCCACTTCAGTTCCCTATTTAACTTCATTTTTGTTGTGGACTAAAATTATTTTTTTGGTATGCCCAATCAAAATGCACATGCAGATTCAAATTTAAATATTGTGATTATGTACTAAGGCCTGATGAATATATACTATTTTATAAATTTGAGTACTCTAAACATCTTAAAACCTGTTAAAATGATATCTCTGGGAATATTGAATGTTTCATAAGCCTGTAATATTATATACATAGATTGATAAAGATTTCCAAAACAGATTCTAAATATATATATATATATATATATATATATATATATAAATTTTGTCTCATTTATGCAATGAGTAACAAATTCATATGATTTCTTCAAAATATTCAAAGTATAAAACTGTTAAAAGAAAATATAATCTAAACAAAGAATAATATCTAAATTATTGTTTTATTAAAATATATCTAACATATGATTATGTATATATATAAACTATCTATACATGATTATGGTTTATTTATTTTTACATTATGTACTTCATACCCAATTGGCTTAAAAGTAAAGGCTCATGTAAACTAAAGTTGGTAACTTGGCCCAGCTTCACTTTGGTTCATAGCGAAACTAAATTTTAAAACTAAAATTTAAAGCAATAAAATAATAAAAGACAAAAAGTACATTTAATCAATGTGACCACATGGGTAAATAAATAGAGATGGCTGATGATCTGGAATCTTTCTTTAGGACGATTAATATGAGATTTTAAATTTAAAATTTTAACTTTGTTTTTTAAGACCAAGCCGAGATAATCGTACACTTATGGTCAAGATGTTATCTTCCTTCATCCATATCCGGCTCTGGTTCTGCAACATGGCTTCCGTCGCTCGAGGCTGTAAAGTAACTGAGAGATGATGCTCTCACTGCAGCGTGTGTTTTTTCTGTTAGATGGTTGCCTCCCTTGAGATACTAGACTCTATTCCAAAGAGCTCATGCCTCTGTTTTTAGACATGTATGTGCATGACTGTAAGTATAAACACAAACGATTTAAGGATTATTGAGGATTTTTTTTTTACCACTGCAGCCTCTTTAAAAATAAATAAACAAACAGGTTTTTCAAGATTCTTATTTTAGCCAAGCCAATGTAAGAGAAAACCCTAAATAATTTTTTAATTTCTGTTTTAAAAACCCACTTTGAGGCTTACATAGACATCTTAGAGTTTACAGCACATCTTAATGTGTTATACCATGATGATATATTTAGAAAAACTTGTTCATCTCTGTTTTTTTAGTTAAATGTATAATGAATCACACATGCCAAACTTTATCCTGCTCTGGATGCCTTCTCCTGCTTTAGATGCCTCATAAACACTAATAAAAAGCAAATGATTTTTCTAACAAAAAAAAATACATTTCAAGGTACCTGTTATAATAACGTGAATCTTTAACAAATAATTCATTTAAATTTGGTTAAGAAAAGAAAAACTATTAATGTACTTTATCTGTGTTTATATATACCTGTTAGGCATATAACCAACCACATGTTTTCTGGTTTTTTTTTTTTTTTTTCTTTTTGGTTTTTCGAGACAGGGTTTCTCTGCGTAGCTTTGCGCCTTTCCTGGAACTCACTCTGTAGCCCAGGCTGGCCTCGAACTCACAGAGATCCGCCTGGCTCTGCCTCCCGAGTGCTGGGATTAAAGGCGTGCGCCACCACTGCCCGGCTATTTTCTGGTTTTTAGGTTCAACCTCCTGAGCTCTCAATTAAAATTACCTCATTAAAATTGTTTTCTAAATTTTGTAGTAGTAATAATAATGTTAGAGTTAAAGTATGCTGTGAAATTTTGTTTAAAAATGAATATGGTTGTAACTAAGTTAAAAATAATATACAATTTGTAAGGTTAATTCAATACCCTGCCAATTGTGGTAGCACATGTCTTTAATCCCAGCACTCAGAAGGCAGGGGCCAAACCCTGTTAATTTTAGGTATAGTAATCCTATGTCACATGCAAATGTTATGTCAAATACAGAGGGTGTAAAAACAGTTTAGATCTGGCTCTCGATGGCTGACAGTTTTGGTGTGATCCAGGGGTTTCCTTCTCAGTGGCCTTTACTAGCTATCCCTCTCTTCTGGAGACTCCATCCTGCCCACTACTCAGCCTCATCTACATCAGATCCTAGGAATGAGCCTTCCTAGCTGCAAGGGACCTTATAATATTTAACAAATAATATATGTTCCCCATATGCACAAAATGTGGCATTTGATCAACGTGGGGGCCTGGGAACAATAATTCCTGGAAAGAAACTGTGTCTGCAGAGCCTGACTGGTTAGAACTGCAGTACTGTGGAGAGGTTGGAATGTTGCAGGTCCAGAGGCTAATTACCTTATCTTGGGCTAATTCTAGCCCTCTGGATGGCCATTCCTTGCCCACCTCTGTATCTAAACAAACATCTTGTGACTAATAGATAACAATTTCTTGGAATCTACTAACTTATCAGACCACTAGCTTCCACCAACCCCAAATCTCAGAAAGTCATCCGACAGCATCTTGGGCCCATAGGGAAGCTTCTGCATCTTGCTGAAACCACTCCCCTCACGTACCCACCAATGCATTTTAAACTTGCCTTGATTTCTGACTTTCTTGTTCTGTTAAACTAGGAAACTTCATGAAACTGCTTCCACACTGAAACCTGAAATGTGGGGTGAACAAAATCTGTGTTCTCCAGGCCACGTTCATTCAAAATGGCTCCAGTATAAACTTTCTTTTCCCTTTGAGATCAGAGCTGTGAATTTTGCACTGACAGCCCCTTTATTGAATGTATTGGAACCTTGGTGAAAAGACTGAACACAGCAGCGAAATCAGATGTGCGAGCTCTCAGATGAGCATTTGTATACACACACACACACACACACACACACACACACACACAAATACATATATATATATATATTTGGGTTTGGGGACAGGGTCTTTTTTTTAAGTTTTTTTTTTGTTTGTTTTTGTTTTTTTTTTTTTTTTGTTTTTTTTCTTTTGGTTTTTCGAGACAGGGTTTCTCTGTGTAACTTTGCGCCTTTCCTGGAACTCACTTGGTAGTCCAGGCTGGCCTCGAACTCACAGAGATCCGCCTGGCTTTGCCTACCGAGTGCTGGGATTAAAGGCGTGTGCCACCACCGCCCAGCGGGACAGGGTCTTTCTATGTACACAGCCCTGGCTGTCCTGAAACTCACTATGACACCAGGCTGACCTCGAACTCACAGAGATAATCTGCCTGCATCTGCCTCCCTGAGTACTGAGATGAAAGGTGTGTGCCATTGTGCATAGCTCTGGGTTTGGTTACTTTTACCTTAGACTATTCTGTTAAGGTAAAAATCCGTCATCTCCAAGGAGCTCCGATGAGGGTGAATTCTTCAGTGTTGACACAATGCACTAAAGAATTGTGATGCTTTTCTTTTCTTTAGAAAATGACATTATATGTTAGGGAAGTTTTATGCTCCTAGTTTAGATTCAACAGAAAGTATGGAGGGTCCCTGACAACTTCCCTGCTAGCAACTTTCCACACCCGGCACTAGCTTTGCCTTGGTCCCTGAGCACTCACCACCATGGTTCACATTAGGGTTCGTTTTTTTTTTTTTTTTTTTAAAGATTTCTTTTTTTTTTTAACGTTTTCATGTTTTGAAAAATATTATTTTTTTTTATTTTTGAGTGGGTTTGGGTGAACTTACGTGCCCCACGTGCATGCAGGATCCCGTGGTACAGAAGAGGGCATCAGATTCCCTGGAACTGCAGCCATAGACTGTTGTGAGATGCCATGTGGGTGCTGGGAATTGAACCCAGAACCTCTGGAAGAGCAGGCAGTGCTCTTAACCCCCAAACCACCTCTCTAGCCCCTAGAATTTATTCTTGATGCTGTGTGTTGTGTGGGTTGGAAGATGTGTAATGACACAAGCTGGCATTACAAATCATACAGAGTGTCTTCTGTCCACACGACCTGTCTCCACGGTTCTGCCTTCCGCACAAGGCCATCTACCTGGAATCCTACAGTCTGCAGCCTTACTAGATGGGCCGTTTTCACTTGGTGATTAGCGTTCAAAGTCTCTCTGTGTCTTTTCATGATAGCGCATTTTTAACATTCTGAATAATTTTTCACTTTAAGGATATCTTAGAATTTCTTCATCTTTTGACCTACTGGGGGGCATCTTGGCTGCTTCCATGGTTCTGTAACTTGAACAAAGCTGCCATAAATGTGTGTGCAAGGCTTTGTGTGCACAGTTTTCAGATCATCTAAATATATGCCCAAAATACAATCGCTACATGATGTGGAAGAACAGGCTGTTTGTCAGAAACGGCCAGGTAAGTTTCCACAGAGGCTGGACCACTTCACAGTGGCTCAGTGTCCTCGCCAGCTTTGGGGGTTGTCCATGATTTCGATTTGGTAATTCTTATAGGTGCATAGTGCTATGTGTCCTTGTTTTAAGCATTCTGCTTTTCAGGCCGAACATCAGCTGTGTGTGATTTTTTCCCCCCAGTATTTCGTCAGGTCAGTAAAGTTTTCTTCTGTGTCTTAGTTAGGGTCACCATGGTTGTGATGAAACACCATGACCAGAAGCAGCTTGAGGAGGAAAGGGTTTATTCAGCTTACACTTCCACATCACTGTTCATCATCAAAGGAAACCAAGACAGGAATTCAGACAGGGCAGGAGCCTGGAGGCAGGAGCTGATGCAGAGGCCATAGAGGAGTGCTGCTTACTGGCTCGCTTCCCCCAGCTTGTTCAGCCTGCTTTCTTATAGAACCCAGGACCACCAGCCCAGGGATGGCACCACCCACCGTGGGCCAGGCCCTCCCCCACCCATCACAAATTAAGAACATGCGTTACAGCCTTACGGAGGTGTTTTCTCAATTGAGGTTCCCTCCTCTCAGATGACTCTAGCTTGTGTCAAGTTGACATAAAATTAGCCAGCACAATCTAGCTGTGTCTTTTTTTTTAATTATCAGAAATGGATATTAGACTTTGTTAAATACTTCTCCTGTGAGCATTGAGATAGTCTCACATTTTTTTTAGTGTGTTATGATGAAATACATTGATTTTTTTTTATGTTAAACCCAATGTCCATATCAGCATTAAACCTCACTTGCCAACTACACATTATTTTTATTATTCGGTTTCAAAATCATGCTGTTCTCATGGAACAAGGATGAAAGTCTTTGCTGGAGGAGTTCGTGTAGGGACCCTTGGAGGTTGCCCTGTTTCTCATACAGACTTTTTGAGCATACTCCTTTCAGCCCCTGCAATATCTTTGCATATAGTTAACAGATGCTTCCAACATGGTCTTTGCTTTCTGGATTTCCCTCTGTTTAGACTTCAGTTTTCCAGAACTGGTTACTAGTTACCACACAACCACCTGCTTCCCAGCTTCAGAATGGATTGTTTCAGTTTCTCCTGCCATTGGCTTGAATATAGACCAAGGAATTCCAGGAATATATTCACTGACTCATCAATGCAGGGGTAGCCCTTCACTGTCATTGTTGCCAAGCATTGGGCGTCAAGGGCAGTAAGTTCAGGTGTCTGTCATGCTGACCAGAGGAGAGGCCTTTCAAAGTACCTCTGTTTTCCATCTGATAACGCCCTTCACTCTATTGTCTTTTCTTCTCTCTCCTTTCTCTCTCTCCTCTCTCTCTCTCCTTTCAATCTCTCTCTCTCTCTCTCTCTCTCTCTCTCTCTCTCTCTCTCTGCATACATGTGGAGAGCAGAAGGCAACCTTGGGTGTTGTTTTCCAGGATGCAACCAGTTGGTTTTTGAGACAGAATCTCTCACCAGCCTGATGCTCAGCCCACGGGGCTGCCGGTCTCTGCCTCCCTGTGCTGACATTACAAGCACACACCACTGTACCCAGTTTTTCCGAGAGTCTTGGGGACTGAACTTGGGTCCCCAGGTTTGCAGTGAACACTGGACTGACTGAGCCATATCCTGGCCCCTTCTCTATTCTTTCTGTCTCTGGCATTGGGAGTCATCCCTGTGGGAGCAGTCTTGGGGTCTGTTGTGTTTTCTCCCTGTTTCCCATCTTTGTTTCCTGCCTGGGAGGTGCCCCCCGCCTCTGCTTTTAGTCGGCTTCCAGAGACTCTCTTTTTTTAATCAATTTTTAAAATTATTATTAATTCAATTTATTCATTTATTTTATATCCTGACTGTAGTTTCCCCTCCCCCTCCTCTTCATTTCCTCCCCCACCTCCTACCCCCATCCACCCCCCCATTCCACTCCTCCTCTGTTTCTGCTCAGAAAGGTGCAGGTATAGAATTATCAAAGGATATATAAAATATTTTTAAGTATAATATATATATATATTTTTAAGTATAGTATATAATAGAAAATAAAATAGACAATAAATTATTATAAACTGTAATCTCCCTACGGTACTATAGAACACTATGACTTCCACTTCCTCTAATGATTTTGGTATTCCTTGTCCAACATACATATAAACACGAAATATATATACAGTTTTAAAAAGTATTTCTTTTTATTTTCTGAGATTATAATATCATTATATCATTTCTCCCTTCCCTTTACACCCTCTAAACCTTCCTATATATCCCTCTTTTTCATTGATTGATTATACATGTAATATAATTTATAATTAATATTATATAAATACACATATATTATAACCTGCAGATAACTAAGGAATGCTGAGAGCAGGAAAAACAGTCTTCCCCAGGGAAGAGCACACCAATTGGTTGTCCGATACCAAATGGTCAGCCATGAAAGCATACATACAAGTAACTCTATACAGACTGATCAATCAGGCATCGCTTCTTAAAGCCTCTACCACCTCCTGATAATTCCTATCTGGAGACCAAGACTTTAACACCTGGGACCCTAAGGGACATTCCAGATCCAAGCTGTAGGACAGCTGGAGATGCGTGTGAGCAATCCTGCCATCCTAACCCGAGGTCTGTACTCAACTACTTTTATGAAGGCTTAAGCTTCTCTGGAACATACACGTAACTGGCTTATTTCCTAGAGACCGTCTAAGCACACCATGTTCCTGAGCGCACAGACTTGAAGTCCTCTAGTTTACAGATACAATACAGTCATCTTGGATGAGTCTTAGTCAAATTTACTGGAGCAAGATCTGTGACTCCAAATGATTACCAATGCTGCAGCGGGGCCCAAGCTGGAGCTCCATCCCAGAATTAGAGTGAGTTAGAACTGGAGAGTATGCCCCTTGGGTGATTCTGGCTTGAATAATATATTATCCCAGGGCTGGGGATGACTGCAAAGCACATATCCAAGGGGCCTTCTGCTTGGAGGTGTGCAGCTCACCTACCTTCCCAACACTGCTGTTCTGTTGCCATGGAGTTTCCAAGATAATGCATCACACATCAGGGGCATGGGTCCTAGAGGAAGGGGAGGATCTTAAAAAAAAACCCTCTCATAATTATTGAAAATAAGACAGCGACTGTTTTGTCTGCAGAAAGCTGTGTTTTTCCCGTCAACTACCCCTCTTCATCCTTTCTCTGGCCATCTCTGAGCTGCCACCGATTCCAAGTGTGGGTCTCACAACCTCCTGGCTGGGGTGAGTTGAAAGTTCCTGTTTCACAGGGACTGAGATGTGATTTCAAGTGTAAAAAAAAATCTGTCAGGGAAGATATGAAATAACTCCATACCTACAGCCAATCTGTCTTCAGCTATTTACGGTTATGTTTTAAAAACATATCATTTAAATATGAGTGGTGACTTCCTGTTAAGCTTTGGATGTAGCAACCAACAAGAAATATGGCCCCCAGTGGTGAGAAAGGAAAAAAAAAATAGTTTCTGTACACGAAGCCCTACCATAATAAACAAGCAGAAATGCTTCCTGACCCACGGTGCCAAGCAACCATTTCCATCCCAGCCTCTGCCGCATTCATAATATTTTTACTAGACCAAGTGCAAAGTATTATTATCATTAATATTAAGTTTATCCTTCTTGGAACATGCCCAGGCTAGGGTTCTACCCAAAGGCCTTGTAGAAGCCCAGGGTAAGGACGTTGATCTCAGCAGTGAGTTTGGTTTTAATTCCCTTCATATAAATTTTGCAAAGCCAGGGACACACATACACATTATTGTGCTGATGAAACCTCCGCCCAACAGCCCCAGGCCCCCAGTAACCACCCCACAAAAACATCCCAACGGAAATTCCAGAGTGGTAAATAGGCAGCTCTCCAGAGGGTGGGGGAAGAGCAGCATGGACAGTTGTGAAGACACTGGGTGCCCACAGCTGCCAGGGAGCGCCCCCAGGACACGGTGTGGGAGCCCCAGGAAGACAGCAAAGTGGAGGAGAGAGAAATATCTCTTTATGCTCTCTCTGTTCCCCAAGCAAATGCTGATGTGGGTATTCCCTTTGTTCAAATCAAAAGCCGAAAGCAGCAAGAACAGGAAAAAAAAAAAAAAAAAAAAAAAGCTCCTTTTCATGGACACATTGGCCATAGGAGAGATGCTCACTTCATAAGCAGTTGGCTGAATTTCCACAGAGCCACCTGTGCAGACCACACCCGAGACCCAGAATGTTAGCAGCCCCTAGGATGTGCCCTTGGGTACCCCCCTGCCTCATCTAGATGGTGACCATCATCTAGAATCCTTCCGTATATTACTTTGTAGGCGGGAACCAGAAATGACGTAGAATACATTAAAGACAAATTCATGTTAATGTACTTGAAGTGAGTCTTCAAGACCTGTGTGGGACGTGAAGTGAGTTACCCAGAGAGTCCCTCAGTCTTCCCAAGGGATGGGTGGGTGTTCGTGTCAAAGGAAGGAGAGGGAGGAAGAGAATGGTGCGGTGGGTGCAAGCTCTCACATGGATGAGTGCGGGAGGGGCACCAAGAAAGAAGGCCATGTTTGGAGGAGGCCACCAGGAGGAAGGGGCCACCAGCATCCAACATACACACATCTGTAAGGTAGTGCTGGCGTGCCAGCACCCGGGGGCAGGAGAGTGTCTCGTTGGTCAGCATCACCACTCACAGAACTGGGTTCAGAAGGGCTGACTGGTCCTGACTCCCCCTTGGTGCGGACTGCTGGGGATGAGTGTCTCACAAGCTGCTCACCTGCCCTTCGGAAGTTCACGGTCAAGCTGGGAAGAAGATTAAGTTCCAGAGCCAGCACTGCAAAGCACAGGTAGAGTGGAGACACACGGGTCACCCCGGGGCTTGCTCATCTGTGTGCTATTAACTGCAGTGCCTGTAGACCAATGGGAGGAAGGATCACGGGGCACAACTGTCTTATGGGAGGTGTCTGTCCATGGGAGCAAGCCCACCTGGGCTGAAACAGGGCAAAGGCTGTTGTTGGGGATCTTCCTGAGTATGAAGAGGGGCTTTAGTCAAGGGGAGGCTCCTGAGCCTGCCAGAGGAGCTAGTGAATTGAACAATCTGTCTTTCCAGCTCCCACCTTCAGGACACCAAGAACTCAGGAGGCGGTAGTCCTCCATCCCTGGGCATACACTGTGCTTAGCAACGTTTCTAGGTCCTCTCCTGAATCCTTCCACTTTGCCCACAGGGATACGTCCCTGAGCATCACAGGATGGCTGCTAGCTTGGCCACGGAACCTGCAAACTGCTGCTTTGCTGCCGGTGGGGGTAGAGGAGAACAAACCTACCATGTCTCTTGGCCTCTGGAAGAAGAGAAAGAAAGCCTCTGGCCATTGGAAGGTATCTGAGAGTGCTAGGGTACGGCCACCATGCCTCCAAGAACCAGTGTGATGCTAACAGGAGGCCTAGGTTCTGACTTGAGTGATCTGGAAAAGTCCATTGTGATGTTAACTTCTTCACCCTAAGGACAGTGGCTGGATCACAGACCAGCAGACCCTCCCTGCCCTGACAGGGTTGCCCCATCTTTCAGTCCCATCTGCCTGGATGGCATGCTCTCGTGGAGTTATATTAGTTTGTTTCACTAGGGAAAATAAAATCTTGACCAAGAAATATGATTATTTGTCTAAAATGTTTGCTTATTTTTGTTTTTAAGTTAAATTATTATTATTATTTTTTTTTTTTTTCGAGACAGGGTTTCTCTGTGTAGCTTTGCGCCTTTCCTGGAACTCGCTTGGGAGACCAGGCTGGCCTCGAACTCACAGAGATCCGCCTGCCTCTGCCTCCCGAGTGCTGGGATTAAAGGCGTGCGCCACCAACGCCCGTCTG
>CABHPP010099896.1:0-25613 GCA_902168425.1 Peromyscus attwateri
ATGATGGCTGAGGAACAACACTTAAGGTTGTATGGATGCCATCTGGCCTCCACATCTCATCTCTGTTCACCTATACGTGTACATACACATCCATGCATAGGCATGCACAAATACATACACACACAATATAAATAGAAGATAAAGGGCAACTTTTGGCAAGCATCAGCCAATGGGGATGCAACAACTTAAGATGATTTCATGTTCAAGAGAGAGATTTTCCAGAAGAAATCTCTGTATTTTAAATTTTTCTTCCATGCCAATAACTCACTGGGTTCCTGGGGGTGTATAAGCAGATTCCAGAATTTCCATTAATAACACTCAGACATTTAAATCTCAGCTATCAAAGTTAAAAATATTTTCAAAGACATTAAGATTGGAGTAGGTCTACAGTCTCTTAATTTGAAAGATGCCCAAAGGAATTTTACTAAGAAACAAGAATTAATTTCTTTGAAGCAAATAGCCTCCTTTGCTTTCTATCTTTAGCGTGCTGGTTATCACTATTCATCCTAGGCACTCTTAACAAAAGACAGAGATTTAAATACCACTGCTAGACATCCTTTGATCTAAACAGGACTGGATGCTTGTAGAAATGAGTAGCGGGGAGGGAGATCCTTAAAGCACATCGGGTAGTAAATGGAGTAAAAGTAAATCCATTGGTGAATGCTTTAAAACTTTCCAAGAAGCTTGAGCACGTCTTACACTCCTGTGGATAAACCATGCAGCCTTGTCTCCTTATGTGGCCACAGCCAAAGGCACTGTGATGGTGAGGTGTGGCTGTTTCGTGCTTGATGGTCTGAAGAAAGGGCTCTCAGGAACACAGGTCGTATTAGGTTAGTTCAAGGATGCTGCAAGTCAATAGGTTCCCTCTCCATCTCCTCTTTTCTTTGTGGGGGAAAACAATTCTTTTCATCTTTTACCGAATAGCTTTGGAGCAGCTTCCCTCAGAGCCTGCTCTGCTGCCCCCCTCTGTATCCTTCACTTTGAACTCCATCATTCTCTCCCGTGATGTGTGTGTACTTTGCACATCCTCAGTCAGGGCTCTCATTAAATGGCTTTATGAATCCTTTTCAAAGATCTTGCCCCTCGACACCTCTTCATTCATTTTATAAACATTTATTAAACACCTGCAGGTCTATGCTCACCCTGGTGACTACCTGAGAAGAGACACAATATTTTGCTTCTCTCAGTCTCTTCAAGACTTGCCTTAGTCCCTACTTCCTGGGAGGTGTTAGTAAATATTTGTAGAGCAGATTTTTTTTCCTGTCTCTGCCGTTCTGTAATATGGATTCCTTTGGCTCTGTAGTCAGATAATATTAGGATGGAAATTTGCTGGGTGTCTAAACTTCCTCAAATATAAATACATAACTATGTGGGAAGGGGGATTATGAATATAATATTTTCTTATGAGCATGATTTTTAGATATTTCTTGGTAGATATCATTCTCAAAATTTCAGTTATCATGCAAAACAAATGGAGTTTCACTGTTACATTTTTAAACATATATGCATCATGATGGCTCGTTCTTAGACAATTCTCCATTCCCCTTTCCCATTTCTCTTTCTTCCTTTATTGCATTGTTCCCCCTCAAATGTTCCCTCTTGCGATTTCATGCCACCTGTATTCCATTACTCTCTCTTGTCCCCCTCCCCCTGTGCGCCCTTCTTCCCCTCGTTTTAGTCTGCAGGTATCTCACTAAAAACGTGATGTGGCATGGGCTGGTAATCTATCATTTGAGCTCTTCATTCACATTCATGAAGAAAGGAGTTCATCATCTGAAGAGTTAATTTCTCTTTATGCAAGCAGTCTACATTTCAAGAAGAGGGAAGACTTTGACAGAGGGTCAAATTTGTAAGTCCTGTGAGTGTTGTACCTCTTCATCAATACCTGAGCTCAAGCAGTCTGACGTCAGCCAACCTTCCGGCTAACTATCATATCAATAATTGCCTTCTCAGAGAATCTCCTCCTACTTTATACCACACAACACACACACACACACACACACACACACACACACACACACACCACACACACACACACACACACACACACACACACACACACACACACACACACACAGAGAGAGAGAGAGAGAGAGAGAGAGAGAGAGAAATATCACATTTGTGGAGGCAATCACCTAATTGTTATTCAATGCATGTTGATGTTTTTTTGTGGCGCTCTTGCCCCTAAGGACACACGACAGAATCCACTAACAAGAGTTTTATCAAGACAAAGAGAAAGGGATAGAGGTGATCAGGCCTGTGGAAGGACACGAGCGAGAAAGAGAGCGGGGAACATGGGGCCCGCCTTATAAAGGCCAGGATGCACCTGCGCACACAGGCCCATGTGGCTATTCCACACATGCTCATAGATCACGTGGTCATGTCTGCATGACTACGTGATGGCGTAACCATGGGGCATGGGTCACGCAGGACGTATGACCCGGAAATGACCAGGCAGAGATGACTAAGTGTCCCGCCGGGCATGCACGACCATGGGGGCATGGTTGGAATTCCTATCACTTGTGGCATATGGGTGAATATGGGGGCTTATACTTTACATATAGAAGCAATATTTTCTACCTCTTTTCCAAGGAGAATTGCACGTATTTGGTAGTTTTATTTAAGGTAGTAACTTGAAAGGATTGTCTATATAGGTTTTGGAGAGTCTTATTCTTTAATTAACATGGTTTATAATTTTGAGTAGATGTCTGGCCCTATTGAAATTATATAATTTCTCTACCACCTCCCAGTTCAGGATCTGGAGTGTAAAAAACTGTAGTACTAGATATTTCCTGACCACATCTAGGGAAGAGTTGGTAGAATCAAACGAAAGTAAAACAGGTAGGAGGTGGGCATTATGTCCTACCAGAAATGAAGTCTACATCTCCAGCCACATGGTTTCTGGAGCCTGATCTCCTCTGGTGGAGTGAATTCTATGCTTTCACTCTCATTTAATAAATCCATATTTTCAGTACTTAAAGGAGGAGGAAGAAGATGTGGGATAAGGAAAAGAAGGAAAGAGGGTAAGGAGAAAAATGAGGAGAGAGATGGGGGAAGGAGAAGGAGGAGAGGAGGCAGGGAGAAAAGAGGAAGATAAGAAATGAAAAGGAAGTACAGAGCCGAGACTCCAGCCCATGTTGACTGTTTCTCGTGTGATGCAGGTGAATTCTTTCCTCATTTGTCCGCTCCTTTGCATCTGCTCTCTGAGCTGAGCTGACTATTTGGGGCCTCCTTCTCCTACTAAAACTACAGCTTGACTCAGAGTCCCAGGCCATCGCATTCTCTATGCTAGACTGACCTTCTTCTCTACCCGGAAAAGATTCAGAACAAAACAACAAACTGAGGTTGCTTTTTATCAAATGTGATCACTTACTGGTTCATCAAACTGTCATGACTTTTATGTGGAAATGGACAGATAGGAACTTTCCCAGAGCTCTCAGGTATGAGGGGGGAGGTGAGAAGTGAAAACATAAGAGACAGGTTTTGAAATAAGAGGAGTGACCGGCTATGAGGAGTAATTATGATTCATAATGCTTAAAGCTTTTTGATTAGAAGACAAGTTCTTCAGGGGTGTAGAGAAGTTGGAGGTAGAGTCTGTGTGTAGGCAAGCAGTTTCCTAGGCTACAGAAGGATGAAAGATGCCCACTCCAGCAAGATCAGCCTCAATAAAGAAGATGCATACATTATACACAGATTCAGCCCTTAGGCTGTGGGGAATTAGAGAACGCTCAGGCACTTGAGGCTAGAAGTGGGGTCCTTGCATCTAAAGGGTGGCAAAGGCCGGGGTGAGGTGGTTAATACACTCAGGACTTGGCTATGTGGATAATTTCCATTGTACCGGGTCTCTTCTGAGACTGTGACAGATTTCTGAGTTAGTAGAAAAGACCAGGAAAGACCAGAAGCCCGAGGAGCCATTTGGAAGTAGAATTGAAGGCATGCAGAAGTTTTCATTTAAGGAGCAAAATGAAAACTTTGGTCAAATCCAAAATCCATACACAGTTACTGTGATGGCTCATCTTGATTGTCAAGTTGAGCATGCCTGCAGAGGATTCTGATAAGCTTAACTGAGGTAGAAAGACCTGCCCACTGTGGGTGGAACTATTCCTTTGGCTAGGATACAACAGAGCCATCTGGTGCTAGGAGCCACGGCTGCACCATGCTGTCACTTCAGAAGTTATATAGAAGCAATCTGAAGGATTGCTTTTGCAAGAGAATTGTAATCCAACCTTTAAAAAAAAGTAAGTTTTTCTCCAGATATATGTTTAAATATCTGCCTTTGTTAGTATCAGGAAATCATTCTAAGAGAATGTACAGTTTGCCACAATTGTATCCTCAGCAAGTACAAGGCTATTATAGACACTAAAGTAGTACCTGTCTCACAACCTATTGGAATCTGCAGCTCTGGTTTACCTAATATCTGTTTAAAATCTCAGGTCATGATGCAGCTTAATGTATCTACTGGGAAGAGAAAGAGCCCTTAATTGCATTTTATTTAGCTTCCCCAAACTGAAGAATTGGAAGAAGAACCCTAATGGCTTCCTTTGAAAGACCTGATTTCCTTACATTTAGGGATCGTTTTGATATAAATTGACTTCACATGGCTACTAATGTTGGTTAAATACATTGGATTCTAGAAGGAAATGAAAAGGCAAAGAAAGTAGCCCAGAAGAAATTTCACAATGAGCTGCTGATAAGATACACAGGGTGTTTCTGAGAGAATCTTTAGAGTCGGTGGAATTAAATTACTGCTCTGGGTATCTATTTTTTAAGGAAAATGTGTATTTGCCTAATCCAATTTCAACATAATTCATATCCCTGTAACACTCCGAGAACACTGGCATATGGTTACATGAGATATAAATTGAGAGTATGATTAAAAATCACTGGTGTTTCGATTTCAATTATAGTTCACAAAATAGACTCTGGGGAAAACTGTACAAGCAGGACCACAGCCCACTGCAGGATGAGAGTACAGAAAAATCTTCTGCACTTACACCCACATTCACACCCACATACTCTTAGTTGCGCTGACTAGGCACTTTATTCCCCAGGCAAAGTCCTGGCACTGGCCTCTGGGTAGTCAGCCAGCAATCCTTGGTTTGACTAGAAGCCAGAGTCCAAAGGTTCTCAGTAGCCATCTGTGAATGTATACACTGAACAAAAGAACAGTCCAGATTTCTAAAAATCTGGCATCAGATCTGGGATAGAGTCCCAACTATTACTGTTTAAGTTTGGCCGATTGGTTCATCCTTTTTTTTTTTTTTTTTTTTTTTAACATGACCTTGAAGAAGAATTTTCCAAACTATGTAAGAAACTGTGACTATCTTGACACATAGTGGGTACAAATCATAATGATTTAAGTCAACACAATTTTGCTTAGAACATAAATGGGACACCAACACTATGTGTTCATCCTTGAAGTACCAGGCGGGGTTTTAGGAATGTACTAAATGATCAATCTTTGTATGCAGCATTGAAAACAAAGAGTCACGCTTCCACTTCTCTGTACCTAACCCATCTTTAACTCATCGTGGGGATATCACTCTCCAGTGATATGAGGGGAAAGGTGAAGAGGAATCATTATAGATTTGAAGAGCAAACATAAAATCTTCCTCCCTTAATCTTGACAGATGGGAATTTCGGGTTCCTCATTTTGCTTTAAGGACCTAATAAGGAGTTCATAAATCTCAATTACTTCTATAGAGTTAAGAGCGGCCCCAGGGCTGCTTAGCATGATTCTAATCTTTGTACAGCCTTGTACCTTTATTAAAACACTGGAGGAGGAGAAGGGCCAAGTCATATTTCAACCTTGAGCTGATATTACTGCCGTAAAATTTCTTTCTCACTCAGGTCTAAGCAAAGGAGGAGAGGAACAGACCAGAACATCATAACACACATTGAATTGCACATTGCGAGCAGCTTGACTATTGGCCTTAATGAGACCCTAATAATTCCCATGTATAATTAATGAAAAATCAACTAATCAGTATTTATGCTCTGATCAAAACTCACTGTCTCTTCTTCTTCTCCAGATGCTCACTGTCATGTATGTCTGCTCATATGCGGGGGGTGGGGGAAAGGTGTATGCATTAATATCTGTCTGTATTCTTTCTCAGCTTCTCAGACTAAAAACGTCACAGAACCACTGTCATGACCCCTTTCATTTCATCACTCGCAAAGCTCAATCAACTCCCTGTTCTGGTTGACTCTACAACAGTGGTTCTCAATCTATGGGTCATGACCCCTTTGGGGTCACCTAGACCATCAGAAAAACACAGACTTTTGCATCATGATTCATAACAGTCACAAAATTACAGTTATGAAGTAGCAATGAAAAATAATTTTATGGTTGGGGGTCACCACAACATAAGGAACTGTATGAAAGGTTGCAGCATTAGGAAGTTTGAAAAATCCCTGCTGTACATCATCATCCAGAGTTTCTAAGGTCTATATTTATCATCTCATGGGTCCACCTCCTACCTACCTTCCTGGACTCATTTCGTATGCGATTAGTCATTTCTTTCTCTGCACACCCACGTTGCAGCACAGGCTGTTTCCTTTACCTGGGTACTTTAATTTCCAACTCTCCTCCAATCCTCCCCTATTTAATGTTATCCTTGCATCAATCCAATACAAATCCTAAATTCCACCCTCGGAAACTAAGCTTTTCTGTTCTCTGCCATCCTCCACCATGCATTCACACTGCAACCTGCTTATCTTCATGCCAAACAGTGTGGTACAATGGGAAGAGCAGGCACTTGGGAGCCAGATGACCATAGTTATGAACTTAGCCTGAAAAGTTGGAGAAAGCCTCTAAACATCTCTGAAACTTGATTCTTTAAGCCTAAGAATGGAATGGCAATGCCTATCTCAAAAAAAAACCATAATACTCAAAATAAATAAAATGTATTAAATATATGACAGTGTATGACACACTGCAGACACTCAAAACTGCCTGTCAATATTACTACTATTAATCCTGTATTGTGTTTATCACCTACCACTAGAATATCAGCCCGTAGAACACAAGGCTTGATCATTTTTCTATTCCCTATTTGCCCCAAGCCCAGTGATTTTCATAGTTTACCACTCAACAAACATTCATTAAATTCATTTTGAGCTCCTCTTCCAAGACCTCTGCTACTGTGATGTATTCCTTAGCACAGTTTTGGAAGGTGCCGATTCCCATAATCATGATAATTCACAAGATTTCTCTTTTGGATAAAACAGAACAATCTTTATAATCTGTAAAGCACTATAAAAATGCTCAATGTTCTTTAGAAAAAGCCAGCTCTCTGGACGAGATCTGAGGAAACAGGCATGTTCAAAGAGAGGGATAGGAGAGTATGTGAGGGAATTGTGTGGCTGAGGTTAGCATGGACTGTGGCTTCTGTGTCACACACTGAGAGACAGCAAGGAGTCCAGCTGACCTGCCACAGAGCTGGGGTGAAGACCTGGCTCTGGCAGCCCACTGTTAATGCTGATTAAGGAACAGTGGCAGATGGGGAACCAGTGGTGAATTCAGCACAAGGTCTCTGCAGGTGAAATTCAATGCAGAGTGGTCTAGAGCCAAGAGAGCTCACAGGAATTCTATCTGGACACCATGAAGAACGTGAATTGATTACCCCAGTTGTGTAGTAGACAGTGAAGTTCTCAAAAACAAACCCTGTATTAACTGAAACTAAAGTCTTAACTAGTTGCTAGTTTCTAACATTACATAAGTGAGTCCATTCAAATTTACCATGTTACTAAGCTCAGCAAGAAAACAAAGATGTGCACTTATAATTTCTGCAATGAAATTATGCACGTGATTGAGTGGGACATGGTAGGGGACTTTAGGAGTGCTTGGGGATATTAGCTGAACCTTGTAGAGATAAGGGTCCCTATTATGAGTCCTGATGGATCTGTTTTGTGGTAGAGGGAGGAAGATGGCCTCAGCAGGAGCAAAGAGATAGGGTACTGTGTTAATTGCAACCATTGATTTAGCTGAATGAGGCAGAGTCAGAAAGGAGTGAGGCTGAACTGATTGGTAGAGATGAGAGCTGGCGGGGTGGGTGGGGGGTGGGGGGGGGGGGTGGGGGTGCTCTCTAAGCAGGAATGTGAATTTCAATGGGAAGGCGATAAGATAAGATGCCTTTAAGCATATTCATGATTGAGAAAGACTATAGGAAATGAAGGCAGTAAGTATTCTACCCTGCTTTCTTAATTAATAAAACAATAGATATTTAGAATACCTTTGAGTCTTTTAAGTATCCTGTGCAGGGATAGGGATTATGCACGCTACAGAAGTTATTTCTCCAGGGCCAGTAAAGTATGGGGTGGTCAGCTTATGCTCTACAAGAAAAGAACTAAGTTGAGCTGTGAAGAATCCTCAAAGTAATTGGAAAGAAAAGAAATCTGAATATTTAACCTCTCCAAATCCAATTCCTTATCTGTACCACACAGATGGTCCTAAAGCTTGCCTCATATGATTATTAGGAATGCATGTAAAATGTAACCAAATACATAGCTCACAGTAAAGTCTTAATCAACAGTATGCATTCAAATAAGAGAAAAGTACATTTGTAATGTACCAAAAAGTTGTAGAGCTTTGAAATAATACTCTATAGGACTCAACTATGTACAGGGCTTGTTACAAAGCATATTCTATACATTTTGTTGGAGTATACAATCCCTGTATCAGTACCTTGCTTTATTTGCTGGTATAGTTTCTTTATTTGTAATTTACTGCATATGGGTGCTAAGATCTGAACTCTGGTCCTCTGATAGAGCAGTAGGCACTGTGAACCACCAAACCATCTCTCCAGCCCTAGCTTCTCTAAAAAAAAAAAATTATGTTCTCAATTCATATATCTGTGGAAGTGTGTATTGTATGGAAGTGTAGGTGCCATAGTACACAGCATGTGTGGAGGTCAAAGGACAACTTGTAGAGGTCAAAGGACAACTTGTAGAAGTTTGTTCTATCTATTTCATCATTTGAGTCCCAGGGATTGATCAAGTCTGCTTGGTGGTACAAATGCCTACATCTCAACTTCCATACACTCTAACATTCCCTTCTTGGCTCCACAGGTACAATGTAAATACATGCATAAAGACACACACCCACATATACATAAAATAAAGTATCTTTAAACAAAAAAGAGGCTAAAACTGAAGACATATTCTAATTCCAAAGAATAATGTCTTGATTACTATTTTATTCTCAGCTCTGATATTTACTTGCTTAACAACTAGGGCAAATTCTAGCCTCTATGACCCAATGACATCATTCACTTTTACTATCCCTGAGCACACAACAGTCTGTATTTTCCAGCCTTCACTGCAGTTAAGATTGGCCATGTGGGTTCATGTCAATGTTTGACTAGAAATGAAGTATACTGTGACTCTCAAAGAAGTGGTTCAGTCTGAGAGGTACCTGGTATTAGTTAGTGTGATGTATGATTAAAAAGGGCACTCCAATAAGTGAACCCAAGTCAAAATTGAGTAGTCTAAAAGTAGGGGGGAAATGGAGATTCCTCAGCGATGTGGAGATCTTTAAGAATTGGAAAAGCCAGCTTCATTACTTCTGAAATATTATGTTTAATCAATTACATCATGCATACTTTTCTTTTTTTCCATTTCAATGTCTAGAGTCAAAATGTGTCATGTAATCCCAGTTAAATCATAGATGCTGTTGCCCAGGTGACCACTGTGACATCATCATCATCATCACACGTACCTGAAAGCTTGGGACTTATGCCTCTTTGTCACTAGATAATAGTACCTATTAAATGTTTCAACTAGAAAGCCATTCATCACAACCTGAAGACACAGCATGTAGAAAACATTGGAAAACATTGCTATTCAAGCAGTTTCCATCAACATATAGACAGATAGACAAGCCTTCTATAAGACGAAACTCCAAAACTTATAGAACAGTTAATATGGAAGAAAGTCTTAAAGATGACAGTGTATTAATGTTTTTAATGAAATGTCAGACTACTGATATTTTTGATGGCATGGAAGCTATTTTATGGGGGAAAAAAAACAGACATCCACACATGAGTCAGAAACTGACTTACAAAACCAACTTTGTGCATGAAGTGGCTCTGAAATGATTGCACCAATTAAGTTGATTTCATGTCACAAGTTGCATAGCTATAAAATGACGTATAATATAAAATATGTGTTTCGGCTTCCTCTACAATCTAACTGAACAAGGCTCAGCACCCACAAGCTTGCAGAGGAAAATAGGGGAAACATCAGAGAAAATATAAAATACAAACTGTATTAACAAACAGCCCTGGAAAAGAGTCAAAAGCCAGTGTATTCTGGACAGGTACTGACATTTAAAAGAGCCTAATAACAGAATGAATATGTCTGTTTGTAGTTTTGCCTCCGAGAAAGCCTCTGCTTCCTTGTGCTAGACATAAAAGCAGTGCCTGACTCCCAAGACAGGATAGAATGAAAGCAAATAATTTACATGAGCCACGCAAGTTGTGAAAAGGAAGATAAGAAATGCAATCACAAACTGCATGTGTAGGGTCTATGCCAGATCCTTGGATGAACCCTAGTCTTTGCTTTACACAGAGATCACTCCAAGCAGCCAAGCTGAGGGCTGGAGAGTTGACCTAGCTGCTAACAGAGGGTTTGAGTGTAACCAAGCAAACCTCCAGCTAATCTCCATTGCCCAATACCTCAAAACTAACACAGAAAAAAATTCTTTGGACTACAATGGCAGAATGTAGAAGTTTCATCACCTACAACAAACCATTTCCTGGTTGTAATAGTAAATTAGCATCGGCACACAAAGGAAAAGAGAAATGGGGTCCATCTTCTAGGAACTAAGTCAGTGAGGTACATAAACCAAACCCAGGGCTGGTTTGATTGGATATAGTCTGGAAGTTATGGGTAGGTTTAACTTTTCTTAACAGTTGTAGAAAAATAAAGACAAGAAAAGAAAAAAATAACATTAAGGAGTTCTTATACACAGCTGACAGGAATGTAAATTATTATCAGTATGGAATGTACTCAAAAGTAAAAAAGTGGAACAGTCAAGTGATCCAACTCTACTACTCTTAGGTATGTGTTAGTGGTCATTTGAATGAGCTGTCTTCCATAATAGAACAGAGCTCAGTTGGTGACTATTTGGGGGAAGCACAGGAGGTGTGGCCATCACTGGTGGCTGGTGTTGGAAGCTTAAAGCCCTATGGCCTGAGTTCTCTCTCTGTTTCCCGTCTGTTGTTCACTGTGAGCTCTCTCCTGTCACCCCAGCTGCCTGCTAGGCAGCCCATTACCTCTGCTCCACCATCATGGGCTATTACCCATCTGGAAACTTAAGCTAAATAAACCCTGTCTTCTCTAGGCTGCCTCTGTCATAGTGTTTTATCACAGCAACAGAAGAGTAACCAAGACAATACTCAAAAGAATCATTGGCAGCCCACCAGAAAGAGACCTGCACGTCCACATTTACTGCTGCCCTAGTCATAGTATCCAAGTCATGGGATCAGTCTAGGCTCCCATAAACCCAGCAATGAATAAGGAAAGCATTCAGATATTGTGAAGAATAAAATGCCATTTGTAGGAAGAGAGACACAAATAGAGATAAACACATTAAGCAAAAGAAGGCAGACTCAGAAAGACAAGTATCACATTTTTCACTTATATATGGAAAATAAAAGGAAAGACAGAGAAGTAAAGGGGATCAGTATACAGGAAGAAATGTGAATAACAGGAATAAATGAGCTTATACATGCATTAAATTGTCACAATGAAATCTCTATTGTGTATGATTACTATAGAGTGAGGGATAAAGAAATAAATTATTGCCCATAGCATATGAGCTCACTATAATCCGGTCCTTTCCAAACAAAGTTTGCCAATGGAGATTAATCATTGCATAGCTAAGACATTAGAGTCTTCGGACAAATAATTATGTATATATATATATACGTATATATTTCATAGATATAATAACTGTAATAAAAGGAAAAGCAACTGAAAAACTACCTTGAGAACTAACAAACACAGTGTCTGAAACAGAATTTTGTCTGAATGGGCTTAACAGGAGCAATAAAAGACAGAGACATACAATTTAAAAGTAGACCAACAGAAATTACCTAACATGGTCATATAGGGGACAAAAGGGTGGAGAAAAATATCAACAGAGCATCTGAGGCTATGACAATTTCAAAAAAAAATGTTAACAAGTAATTGAAGTTTCAAAGAAGACAGAGCAGCTAGAGGCAACACTATGACCACAAAAATCAGAGAAAGGTATAGTTGCATATTCAAGAAGTTCACTGAATCACAACATGGACAAATATGAAGGAAAATGAGCCTTTGTGTCTTCCACTCACACCAGTGGAAGACGAAAGGAAAGACAATCTCAGGAGTACCCAGAGGAAAGATGGGAATAATGTTTGCATTTATCACTGACTTTTATTGGGAACAACAAAATAAAGAAGAGAATACATCGATCATAATCATTAAAGACTAGTAGAAATTTTAACCCCCAAGCCTACATCTAGACAAAATATACCGCAAGTATGGAGCGAACGTGGTAATGGTTAAGTGGAAAAATAGCTCAAGGGCTTTGTCTGCCGCCAGAAGTGAAGGACAGCAATGGTGAGTTCTTCAGTTGCAGGAAGCAAATGCTAGATAGAAATACAAACCTCTGAGTGGAATGCGGGGTTCCAAACCCAGGGGAAATATAGTTGACAAAAGTCACTTTTCTTTCAAATACATGAGATCATTCATCATAAGATTACATTGTCTTTGAGGACATACAGCACATATGTATAAAATCGTACCAAGACTACTTAATAATGAACAAGGAGAAAAATGACCAATGATGATGGTAGGTTTCTGCATCCTGTATGAAGTGGCACAAAATTAATTCTAAGTAGACTTCTGAAGTGAGAGAATCTCAACTTTGAGAAGATGAAACCTAGAATTTAAAGCCACCATATCAATTTAAAAAAATAAATTACATTTATCAAAATCCTTCTCACGAAAATAACTCAAAAGCCATACAGTTTGATTGGTAAGTTCTAGCAAACACTGAAGGAAGAAATAATATCTGTATCATAAAAACTTAGGAAGTGAGAGGAGTTCCTTTCTATTCATTTTATGCCAAAATTTGTCAAAGACCTTCTAAAAACTATAAACTAATATTCTTTGTGAATATTATGCAAAATTCCATAAAATAGTTAAAAATCTAGTTGCATGATGCATCATAACCAAATACGTTTTAGCCTAGAAATGTAAGTTGGTGTAATGATGTAAAGAAAGAAAATAGGCATTATCAACTGATGCATAAAATACTGAAAAAAAATCTATCACCTACTCAAAATATAAAAAGCAATTATAGCATAAATTCTTTATAACTAATAATGGTTGGGAACTTTTTAAAATTATGATAATACATACTGGGGAAGCTTATTTATAACCTCATACTGATAAAATTTGGAAAACTTTGTATCAAGACTTTAAAAAAAAAGCCGAAGAAATAAGAAAGTGCCCAGCTCATCTTTTCTATTCAACATTCTGCTGACAGTACTAGAAAGTGCAAAAAGGCAAAAACAAATTTCTAATAGGCTAATTGGCATACAAATAGGAAACAAAAGTGCCCATATTTGCAAATTACATGTTTGTAATGTGGAAAATCCCACCTAACTTACCAGAAGAGAAGCTACCGATGTTGATTTAGCAGACATGAGTACCCTGGGAAGAATTTAGAGATGGAGCTTCAGTGAGGAAAAGAATCAAGGAGCCTTCATGAGCTCGGTAGAATGAAACCCATGACCTATCCCCACATCACAGAAAGCATCAGGATGTGGCTCTGTTGACATCCTACCTCTGCCCTTTTCTGTTTATTCTCTCCCGGTGCTACCCTACCTCTCAACTCTCTTTTGCCTGGGTTCTTGTACATAGTGCTGTCTTTGTCTTGTAGACAATATTCAATCTCAATTGTTCATGGGATGGGTCCTCTTTTAATTTCTTTTCACTTCTCTTATTTTCTATGTTTCTTTGCTTTGCTTTTTGGGACAGGGTCTTACACTGTTACCCAGGTTAGCCTGAAACTCATAAAGCCCAGGCTGGTCTCATATTTGTAGCAATCCTCCTGCACCACCCTTCAAGTGCTATGATTTTAGGCTTTAGCCAAGGTGCCAGACAAGCCTGGTCCTCTTGTCCTTTTCTCAGGGACAGTAGCCTATCTGTTGTATGAGACTTTTCCTGAGGAGACATGAAGAATGTCTGTTCACCTCAGAAAAGCAACAACAGACAAAGTAACAATTACACCAGAATCCAACTTGGTGGACCAATGAGTTGACTAGAGTTGCTCATAGGAATATAGGTAGAGAGTTACTTATAGGAGCAGGGACAACTCATAGGCAACTCTATCACCAAAACTCCACCACAGCCTCTGTGACATCTCACCAGAGCTACATTCCTGGAGCTCTCTGTACAACCTGAAGGCAGTTCAACTGGCTGAAGAGTCTCTTCTCCTTCCCCAAAGACTTTACTGCTTAAAACTTTGAGAAAGATGATGCCTTGTGAATCTTGTTAATTTCAGGAGCTTTTTAAGACTTGCGAGTTGTTTACTGTCTGAGACTAGTGAATGTTCTCTGTCCTTGGAAAGAATACTTTGAGAGGAAATTACTACACAGAAATATCATATACCAACTCCAATTTCAATGTCAGTCTTTGGTCACACTTACCATCACAGGTGGTTCATTTTTATTATATTGACTTTAAGTAATCAAGTCAGGTTTTATGTCTGACATATTTATTTTTATACCACAGGCAGTCATCATTACACTTAGAAGATAACAGTCAATTAATGAATATTCTTGGTATATTGCTTGATCTCTCTAACATCATGCATAGTTCCATAGCCTGGTACTTGGGCTGCTATGGATAGTATAAACACTGAGTCTTTTGTATTTTGATTTATAGCAGGATTAAGAGCATGGACATTACATCAGACAAATGAGAACCTAAGTCCTTAGATGAATTATGTGATCTCAGTCACATGTTTTAACCTCCCTATATAATTTCTTACATAAAATATCACAATATCTCTAATGTAGAAAACCAAAGGAGCAAAACCAAACTTAACTACAAGTTTTGTGTACGCTCAAGGCTGCTAAATACATAGAGTACCTGACACATAACAATATTATCACTTTTGGTTATAACTATGACCGCTTTGCTTGGAATTACATTCATTAGTTGCTACTGAAATTGATCTGCTATCAGTGGAATATGTGACAAGTTTAAAGAAGCCTGGATTCATTTATCCCAAACCATGAAGTAATGGCATTTTATTTAACCTAGTTAAATGACTACAGAAAAACTTAGCAACACAGACTTGCAAGATTTCTATACCATTGCTTTCACATTGAGTTGAATGGCATTGAGGGACATGTCAGATCCAGATCCAGGCACAAAGTGAAATGGTTCTCTCCCACAAGAACAACCTCAGAGAAAATAGTCCAGAAATTACCCTGTATTTCCTAAATGGTCTTTTTAAAGAAATATGCTTGTCTACCCAAAGGGTCTTTCTTGAAAGATGAAATATGTATTTTATTAAATAGAAATATATATTTATGTGTAGATAATAAAAAAGATTAATAAAGTGATAGATTTCCATTCCTAGTCTGTTTCCCAGTAGCATGGTATTGATGACTAGCTCTGGGATTAGATTAAGACTAAACACCCTTGCATGCAGTCAATGGAAGTAGCTTTCAAAATACGTTCAGACTACATATTAGAGAAAAGCTGAGACTCATAATTGTGTCGCTAATCTAATCCCAGATTAGTTATTTTCTAGCTGTGAGACATAGGGATACATCTTTAACCTCTGAGCCTGTGGTAAGCCAGGAATACAGCTACTTTCCTGCCATTTTCTGCATAGCTAATGAATGTGTGATGTGAAATAGTAAACACAAATGTAGCAGTAACCACTGTCTACTTGAAACACTTGTAGGCAAGGTTGTCAAGTTCAGTTATACTTCAGGGAAGAGGGAAGGGTGTGTAGACCTGTTTGATCCTTTTTATCTTTGATCCACATTTACTACCAGACAAGAATCAGAGAGATTTCCATAATCCATCACCCACCTTTTCCACTTCCCCTGTATTCCCTACCTCTGCAAGGCCTTATAGAAATATCAAAAGGCCATGGCCATGGAGCTAAAAGGCCTGACCCCAAAACTTCTCACCCTAGCCAAATGGCAATCCCCAAACTGTCACATTCTTCATGGTTGCCAGCCTCCTAGTAGACCATTCTTCCACATACTTAATTGTTGCTGGCATTCCCTATTAACCTAAGTACTGAGTTCTGATTTGTTTTCACGTTATTTTGTTTCATTTTTAAATTTTATGAGGGCTTGTCCTACAGGTATGTCTGTGTACCATGCACATGCAGTACTATCCATGGAAGCCAGGAGAGCATTGGCTCTCCTGAGACTAAAGTTATAAAACATTAAGAGCTATCATGTGGGTACTGGAAATCAAATCTGGGCTGTGTGAAGGAGAAGCCAGTGCTCTTAACCACTGAGCCATTCCTTCAGACTTATAAGTACTGAATTTTAAGTTATATGCTTTCTTTTGTGACTCCTATATCATCAAATGGGTCAAAGATTTGAGTCCTGCAGTAGGATGGTGGTTCTGATAGTCAAAGAGTGGCTTTGCTATTCTCTAGGCTTCTTTTAGGATGGATAGAATTCATACCTCACACACCTCCTTTAAAATACTAATCAAACATTGAGCACCTTCAGCAAGACCCCTTGACACCCTTCGCACTATGAATTGAATTCTCCCGGTAATAGAAAACTGAACCAAGATCGTATTGTCATATCAAATCCCATTATTTTTGCTCAAGTTCAATTTAAAACAAAGGTCAATTGAAACGCAAAATGAAACAACAGACAAATGAAAAGTAGGGGAGAATTCTAAGCTAGGAAGGCATGTTATGTTAACTTTCAAGTGCCTGCCTATTTCCACCCAGGTTTTCATCTGTATTGAAGAATGTTTGAGGCACTGTTTTATATTTCAGGTACCCTTGAAGGTTAAGGATAAGCAGTACCCCTAGTGGACAACTCCACTCAATTCTGAGTGATTGATTTGTCCTTTCCAGAACCAATCATTTTTGTTTCAAAATCATCTTAAAAGGGTTATTTACTGATATAGTTTTAAAAGGTCTTTCTATATTAGTTTTCCCAAGCACCTGTGAAAAATTATGAATCACCTGTTAGCCTACCATTCAATGGAATGTTTCCTAGTGCAATGATTTCTAATGCAGCAGGTTCTGCTTTTGTGTCTCTTATAGTCCACATGTCTTTCTTTTTTCTTTTTAAACTGGATTTAGGTCCCACTCTACTTTACCCAGCAAGGACTCATCTTAAATCATGTATGCAAAGACCCTAATTCCAAATGAAGCCATAGTCTAATATTGATTTGTGTGCAACATGGTTCAATTCAGTGCTGCTTCTCCTGAGAAAGGTGAAAACACTTGTCTGAAAGGCATGTTCGACGTAGTTGTACCCATTGCGATTTTTTCAGCATTTGTTATGTCTCCAAGAAAAAGACTTCAACTCTGTGGCTGGAAACGGCTGAGTGCAGTTATTCCATGGACTCTTCACGTTGACCTTATCCAATGATTCCTAATGCACTAAACATTTCTCCACTGATGCCCATTGTCTCTACTGGTCTCCAGTTGGTCTTTGGAGATGAGAGAGATGACAGAGAGAGTGAGACTTGTATGTAACACGATCTTAAAAGGTCTTATTAAATAAAAAACTTGGAGCCAGACATTAGGGTTAAAATCTGAGAGATCAGAGGAATAGGAAAAGCCACAGCTAACCTCACCTCACCAACTTTGCAGCTTCCAAAGAGAGCTACTTCCTGTGTACCCACACCTATATGCCTTTCTGTTCAGCTAACTCATTTCCTATCCACCCAGCTACATCACTTCCTCTTCTAGCCCAGCTCTGTCACTTCTTGTCTGTCTATACAGACCTTTATGATTAATTAGTGTTGGAATTTAAGGCATGTGCCACCATGCCTGGCTCTGTTTCCAGTGTGGCCTTGATCCAGATGGATTCCTGCCTCCCAAGTGATAGGATTAAAGGTGTGTGCTACCATTGCCTGACTTCTATATCTAATATAGTGGCTGGCTTTTTCCTCTGATCCTCAGATAAATTTTATTGGAGAACACAGATAAAATATCACCACACTTTTATTAGGCTCTTACTTAACAGGAGCATTAGATTGCTGGGGATGGCTAAGAGTCCTCATTGATAGCCCCACTGTAAGTTTCCCCGTGGGAACCAGAGCCATGAATAGCACTGCCTCACATAGCGTATAATATAGAGGAAGAACTACAGTTATTTCCCATCAGATCTAAATATGAAATATTTCCTTCACAAGTAGATTCAGAATGGGAACAAAGTAGTTGAATTGATTGGCAGATGATAGAGCTTTTTAAAAAGATTCCTTTTTTGAACTTAGTTGAACAAGACTTTGCCAAGCAGCTTTGATGGGCCTAAGCTTTCTAAGGTAGAGAATTGTTTGTCTATGTGAGGTATGCACATGGCATTAATCCAACCTATAAACTATGCTAATACTGAACAGCCTCATGTCCTGTAATTCCAAGTCCTTCAAGCTGACCAGCATCTTCCAAATTTGAAGATGTTAGAGATTGCATACCTGCCAATGAGTAAGCAGTGATGAAAATGGTCATTATTTATTGAGCATATGCTGTACTATCCACTGCGATGTATAGTCAACAACTACCTGTACACTCAACTTGTGAATCAAGAATTGGTGCATTGGTGTTTCAAGTGAAGAAAGTTAAGGTTACAAAAGGTGTCCTTTTCCTATCATGCTACCCTGCCTCACCATCCCGGGTATAGGTGTGGATCCACTGCCTCCTAAATGCTGATCAACTAGACACTAGCTCTCCTCTCATTAGGACTAGGAGCCAACAACACTCAATGCAACACTCATGGCCTTTGTTCACTTTATGTTAATTCCTTTTTGAATAGTCAAAGCAAATTACTCAACTTTTCTGAGGTTCAGTTTCTTCATTTTCCAATGAAAAATAGTAACATTTATCTTCAGGATGGTACACAGAGTTAGTCTAGTAAGCTTGGTCAGCTGCAATTATCCTTTCTGGAAGTACTGTATAACTGGAGTACTCTTTAGCAGAGCTACTGCCCTCCC
Source organism: Peromyscus attwateri (assembly GCA_902168425.1). Taxonomy (NCBI): domain Eukaryota; kingdom Metazoa; phylum Chordata; class Mammalia; order Rodentia; family Cricetidae; genus Peromyscus; species Peromyscus attwateri. The sequence continues at coordinate 19,210 of CABHPP010099896.1, forward strand.
CTTCAGTTTCTGTTCCCTGCCTCTGATCAGAGTGTGCAGAGAGTCAGATGATGGAGTGGTGCAGACGGGAGAGGGGGGACTGAAGAACACAGGTAATCTGCAGTGATAGCAGTCACATCATTACTGTATCAATTATTCTTGGATGACGCTTGCATTTCTGGAAGGTGTTGAGGGTAACCTGGAACTCATAGCTACAGCTGTGTGACCAGAGAGTGAACCTTAATGGAAACAGACTGCAGGGTCCCAGCCACACACCTTGAAGGCATCCTAGGGTCTAGCTGAGAGAGTCCTTCTTAACACACAGATAAAGCTTTACCTAGAACCAGTATACCACAACAATAATATCTGCAATGAGAAGATTATTTACGGATTGCTCAGCTTTGAACCTGAAATCTCAGATTCTTAGAACTGGAAAGAAACTAGTAAGTCAGTGGTTCTCAACCTGTGGGTCGCAATCCCTTTGGCAAGCCCCTATCTCCCAAAATATTTACATTACAATTCGTAACAATAGCAAAACTACAGATATGGAAGTAGTGATGTAAATAATTGTATTATTACATTATTATTGTGGGGGTCACCACAACATAAAGAACTGTATTAAAGAGTCATAGCATTGGGGAGGTTGAGAAACACTGTGATAAGTCATTTACCCCAAAATAAATACTCATTTTATGGACAAATCAATCATAGCTTATGGTAAACTGGTTTGCCAAAAAAAAAAAAAAAATCACAGTTTATTTGACAAAGCAAGATCTAAAAATTAGGGTTGTTTTTTGTTTGTTTGTTTTTACATAAACATGTTTTTGTTTTTTAAATCTTGGTCCCACAAGAATATAGAATGGATAATTCTACATTGTGAGGAGATGGTGGGTGCACTGTAGAATTCTTAGCAGTATCCCCCCCCCCTCAGTGGTTGCCAATAACAACCTTCCCAGTTTGGAAATCCAGACTATCTCTCTATGTTGCCTGCAAGTGAAATCACTCCCATGGAGAACCTCGGTTTTGAAGCTTATTTAGAAAAGTAAAAGGAGGTTACGAATGTGCTTAATGATGAACTGTTGCTTAGTAAAAAAGAATGGCCAGTATCACTAGAGTTTAATTTAATAAACAGACTCTGGTCTCTACTCTCATAGCAAGGATTATTGTCAGAGGGAGAGAGAGGAAGCCCAGGATGGAGGAGTGGAAAGTGAGCTACCACACCTTTGGAAGGAAGCCATGAGCCCAGCTCAGAAGAAACGAGGTTATTTCTCTTCTGCGCTCACCCCCATCCATCTATTTCTCACCCATTAAATGGCCCCACCCCAGGGAAGCCTTTTTGAATTCCACACTCAAATCTGCAGTAGGATGCTCCTCCCTGCATTCCCATGTTCCTAGCAGTTCTTCTTCACCAACACATTTACAGCCATCTGCTTACAGACCCATCTCTTCCCATAGACGGGGGTCTTCGGCAAGTGAGCGTGCCCCACATATCTTTATGTACTCATTAATGTTTATACTTTGTGAACTAGATGGTGATCAATCAATATTCATTAGATAGGTGAATATATAAGTAATGGAATGGTCTTAGAAAGGGAAAGTTTGAGAAGTCTACAGATTATGTATACTTTACATTGTAACTAGAGCAAATCTTCCCAAGACAGGGAAACCAGCATCTCTGGATGTAGCCAGTCAACAAGCATGCCTGCAGGTGACTGCTACAGCATCAGATCTGAAACTTCTGTGAAACACCCCCAGATTTAAAAATCACACATGTATCAAAAACTAATATGCGAGATTCTATTTCCTGGAGAAAATTTTGATCAGAAAACCTAGTTTGAGTAATAACATCATTTTTAAGCCACTGTTTTAGGGAGGTCTCTCCTGCGTCCTGCAGAGTATTTTTTTTTTCTGAGTGGGAAATGCAAAATTGGGCCAGACGGGGGCTATCTGGAACAGCAGAGGCTGAGTGCAGCCACGGGGCTCCACTTTTAAGCTCCCTCTGTGCAGGACTCACAGAGTTCAAAATGCTGAGCAAGTATTTAAAGAATATCTGTTTGAAAAGAGAGCGAGGCATCCAGCATGGTCCTAATTTTAGTTTGGAAACATCGCCTTAGTTAAAGATGTGAAGGCTGTGTTTGAGGATCATGAACAACAGAACGATAGAGAAAGGTAGACTGTGCTGGGGGTTTTGGAGTGGAAATGCAAGAGCTCCCATCTGCAGAAGGTGGCCAGGTAGAGTCTTTGGCACTCTATTTTCCTAATGTGCATTATGCTTAAGGTGGATGCATAATGCCAGTTATGTGTTGTCTACGTAACTGCCTGCCTTTCGTGATACTGAAGCTCCTGGAGATACTGGCTTCTGTTGGAGTTTGTCTACAGGCAGGAAGTTGGTTAAACCAAAAGAAAGCCTGTCCTGGGAAGTCAGCTCAGTCATGTGATGGCGCATGAAAACATGAGGGCTTAAGTTCCAGCTCAAGAACCCATAGTATAAACAAAACAATAAAAAAAAAAACAGGAATGGTGGCCCATGCTTGTAATCACAGCGCTGGCAATGGAGGCAATAGATGGATGGATAGCATCGCTGGGGCTCACTGGCCCCTACCCAAAGTACTGAGATCCAAGCTAGTGAGATAACCTGTCTTAAAATAGGAGGTTAATAGCTCCTGAAAAACAATTGACCTTTGGCTTCCACATGCACATAACAAATGCATCCACACACACCAATACACGCTCACACACACATGCACACACACCCATTCACGTGCATGCGTGCACACACAAACACACACACACACACATGCACGCACAAGAAGAGAGACAGAGGAAGAGAGACAGAGATTGAGAGACAAAAAGGAAAGAAGATGAATGTCTGCCTTTCCTAATAGTTTTATCCTTCTTGCCTAATGAGTCCCATTGTTTTGGGCTTCAATATCTGAGCTGATAACACAGGAATTGACTTTTACAAGAGACAACCCTGGGACAATTGAGTTTCTAGACCTGTCTGATGAAGGGCTACACATCGGACTTCAGTGGACTTGCTAATGTTAACAGATCCCAACAGGCCAGCTTGCACTCTGTCACCACATCTATCCTGATGGTCCATTTCTTTCCAGTGTCTCCACGGAGCATTAGAACATCCATTCTTGGGATCTGGTCCAACTGTTTCATAACAAATTGCAATTATAAACTCCTACATTATGTCATAATGGCATGAGTTCAATCCTAATTTTCTTGCCAAGTCAACTTTCCTGAATATCACCATGATTGTTTTTCTTCCACAACCACTTCATCTGGAATACATAGGCTCTGAGAGAGCAATACATCTAAAATCTGACAGACACCCAAGACAACTCACTAGAAGTTTTGGTGTCATTGATTTTTTTTTAAGTGCCATCCTTCCCAGCATTCTGAGAAACGTTCTGATTTTGTCATTTTAAATCTGTCCTTTCTCTACAAATAGGACCTGTTCATTTGTGATTGACAATTCTTGAGACATACAGAAGAAAACCTTAGACTGACTAATGCATTTTTAATATTTATGGGGCACTGGCCATCTGTGTATGCTTGGTTACTTGTTTACTGGGGGCTCAGATTGTGAAGGGAGTTATATTTGAAAAATGTCTGATTTGCAAAAAGCAGAATAAACATTTTGCCCAGAACACCTAGCAAATGGTTATCTCCAAATATCACTCTATGTGTAGCCAGCTTGGAAGAGCTATGCAAAACTGAAAACACCAGCTATCTATAAATATTGATACTATGTGATCAAGGTCCAAGAGTGAATGTAAGGACAGGAAATGTCTGGCGAGCTCAGGAGACTCCCTCACCTGCCACCTTGAAGCCGTTGTCTTCTTCCAAACAATGCTTAAATTGGCATTGTTCCAAGCTGGAAGAAAGGGAACTTTGGAGCACGTCAGCAAATACCCAAGCATCACCGACAGAATCCTGTGATTAACTGTACCATCACCACGTTGACAACTGCTGCCTTCATTGTGAGGGCCTGTCAGTCAGCTTTCTGCAGCCCAGGTGTGGGCCTGCCTGTGAAGCTCGCGCACCTCCATCCTGTCATTCCCTTGGTACCTATAATCGCCTACAGAACATCTTTGTGATTGTGTATCAGCTTGGAGTTGTCAAGAAAATGGCCATCCTTAGAAAAAGAACAGATAATAAAGCTTGTGTGTGTATGTGGTGGGGGGACCATCAGGAAATGGCAGCCACAAGTCAAACTACTGGAGATAAAGACAGAGAGGTAGCTGCACCTCTCCAGTGTTGGGGCCCATGAAGTGCCAGGCACATCTGTTAATGCTGGTTTGGTTTCTATAGCAAACCTGTCAGAGTCCTCCTCCAGCAGCTGTTAAGCTCTGCTAAAGCTGTCTTTCAACCAGGTAATTAATGTGCCCATGACTCTCCACACCACACTTCATTGGAGAAAATAATAATTGTGGCAGGGAGCATGTAAGTACATTTTCCCATGGAAGTCATATATTGAAGAGCATAAGCTTGAAGGATTCGATTTTTATTTTTGGTAACAACTGATACCTTTATTGCATTTCAGTTTTAAGATTATGCCCCTATGCACTGCCTTAACTTTAGTCACTAACCAGCAAAAGGTAGTTACATATAAATGCAGAAAGAAAGGTTCAAGAAACTCAATTAAAAATTCTCCATGATTAGTCATAAAAGGAAGAACCAAGGCCTAAATCTGGGGATTCTAATTCTAAATCTTATCATGAAATATAAAGTTTAAGCAAGCAGAAAATACTGCTAAGTAACTGGGGCTCTCAATATCAAAATGTGTTGGCTAGGTCTTGTGTTGTGCCCTGAAGATGAGCCTGGAACATCTAATTAGGATGTTAGAAATGTTATAGGATTGATGTGTATTCTCATAGATGCCCACTTTAACATGGGTATCTATATTAAAACACAGTATTTTAAAAAATTTCCCCCTTCAAAAAGTATAACAGACATTGTCTTAGTTAGGGCTTCTATTATTGTCAAGAGACACCATGAACAGAGTAACTCTTATAAAGGAAAACATTTAATTGGGTTGGCTTACAGTTCAGAGGTTTAGTCCATTGTCATCATGGCAGGACATGGTGGCATGCAGGCAGACACAGTGAAGTCCTACATCTTGATCTGCAGGCAACAGGAAGTGAACTGAGTGTCACACTGAGTGTAGCTTGAGCAAAGGAGACCTCAAATCCCGCCCCTACGGTAACACACTTCCTCCTTCAAGGCCATAACTTCTCCAACAAAGCCACACCTCTAATAGTGCCACTCCTTATGAGCTTATGGGGGCCAATGACATTCAAACTACCACAAACATTTTCACAGTTAGATGAGGAATCTGGATGATGCTTGAGAATGCAGGTGAAGAATGTTTGGCTCCAAGATCTAGGAGACAGAGACAACACCTATTCTAGAATATCAGCTGGGGGTCAGACTTTCTTCAGTGCTTGTCACAGATCCAGTGAAGTGTGTCTTATTTTAAATGAACGAAGACCATGGAGCAATGAATTGAGGAGAGAGATGCTGCAATGCTGGGGGAGATGATGATGGGTAGGGGCAGGACCATGGGGCTGTTGTGAGCAAGGGGGAAGACGGTGAATGCTTCAGCTTACAAGTAGTGATCATCCAGCCTGGTGCTGCATCTGGGTATCCTGGAGCTCAAGGATAGTAAAGAACAACCCATAGGCTGTTTTGAAGCTATGGGGATGGTTCTGAGATCAAAGGAAATACAGAAGGAGTTAGAAGTTAGCTGGAATAATAGGATATAGAAATATTCTGAGTAATATGTCTTTCATGGAAGTATTGTAAAAAGTCAGAATGAACCAAAATTGATCTAATGTATCTGTGTGGAGCAAAGCGTGCATTAACAAAAAAAGTGCTAAGAGGTTTGAGACAGGTGGGAACAGAGGGGAGATTGTTCTGCTTGTCACTAGCTCATGGAAGAAGAGCCAAGAATGGAAAAGTGTGAACTGTGTAAGAGATTTGTTTCAAATGTACTTAGGGAGATTCTAGCAATGGTACCAAGAAGTAAGCAAATTGATGAGCTTAGGAGATGTCAGTTTTACATTTTCAAGGGACTGGAGTCAGCAGGTTCTGCCAATAAAGCAACAGGGTCATTCTGGGTGATACACGGGGCAAGAAAACTCTCCATCCTAGAAAGCCTGCACCTGCTATGTTCCTTCCTGTTCTAGTGGATCACATACCCAGGAACCAAAGTGAACCCATGCTTGTGTCTCAGTATCTTTCACTGTTGACCTCAATGACTGGCCACAGAGATGGGCATGAGCCTAACATCAAAGAAAGTCCTCTGAGACTTTTCAGCTTTGGGCAAGAGTAAAGAAACACTTTACCTACCAAGAATCATAGCACCTAGCCGTCATTTTTTGTCCCAAAATTGAGAATAGTACACACACACA
>CABHPP010099900.1:0-11727 GCA_902168425.1 Peromyscus attwateri
TTCTCACAGCTACAGCAACCAGGAAGCTTTCAGTGTAAGTGTCCTGGTGATCCCTGTAGCTCCAGAGTATGTCTCCTTCCACACACCCAAGAAAATTAGTGCCTGGAAATTAATATGATCAACAAAATAAGCCAGACTCAGAAAGACAAATATCATGTTGTCCCCCTTATACAAACCCAGATATAAAAGTATATGTGTATAAATTTATGCCAGGCATGGTGGCACATACCTTTAATCCCAGCAGTTGGAAGGCAGAGACAGGCAGATCCCTGTGAGTTTGAGGCCAGCCTGGTCTACAGAGTGAGTCTAGGACAGTCAGGGCTACACAGAGAAACTGTGGGTATTAAAAAAAAAAAAAAAAAGGCTCCCAAAGAGAGTGGTACTATTAGAAGGTGTGGCTTTGTTGGAGTAGGTACGGCCTTGTTGGAGGAAGTATGTCATTGTGGGGGCTGGCTTTGAGGTCTCACATATGCTCAAGCCACACTGAGTGCCTCAATCCACTTCCTGTTGCCTGCACAAGATGTAGAATCTCAGCTACCTCTCCAGCACCATGTCTGCCTGCACACCACCATGTCCTGCCATGGTGATAATGGACTACACCTCTGAAAATGTAAGCCACTGCAATTACACAGTTTCCCTTGTAGGAGTTGTCATGGTCATGGTGTCTCTTCACAGTAACAGAAACCCTAACTATGACAGAGACCCTTTCTCAAAAATAAAAAATAAATAAAAAGTGCATACGTACGTATTTATATGTGTGTGTAGATGTAGGTCATGAGACTAGAAAGGGGATCATGAGGAAAGAGGCGGCAGCATGAAAGGGTGGTGGAATACAAGTTGTAAAAAGCAGCAAGGGGCCAGGTGTGCTGGGTCCTGCCCGACTACCCAATAGTCTTGAATAGAGGAGTGAGGATTAAAACATAATAGATATGAAAAATAGAGACGCAGACATACAAGAAAAAAGGCAGAGACACAGAATAGCATCGGGAGGGCTCCGAGTCATCACCACAATCTCTCTGAGTTTGTTTTTCAGGGCCTTTTTATACCCAAAGCAAGGGGGGCAAAAGACCTCCCCCTCTCAATGACATCATGGTTGAAAGCACAAACAAGTGTAAACGCCTCCTTAATTCTCAAGACATCTAGTAGCCACCTCTTTGGCAAAACATCCTGTTATTCAAAACATCCTGTTTTTTCATCCTTGAAGGGCAAAACAAGCTCAGACTTTCTGATCTTGAGTCCAGATGGAATAAGGCCACACTATGGAGTTTCTGTGGGCCCACACACAGGGGTTGGTGGTGCACGTCTTTAATCCCAGCACTTGAGGAAGAGGCAGGCAGATAGATGTCTGTGAGTTCAGGGCCAGCCTGGTCTACAGAGTGAGACAGGACAGCCAGAACTATGAAAAGAAACCCTGTCTTGAAAACAAAAAAGCAGAAAGGGGGCTATGTCAGGAAAGGGAGGAAACTAGCCAGAGGGGAGCAGAGGATGGGGGAGGCACCTGAAGAGGATACCAAAGAGAACATAACACACATATGTATAAAAAGTCTATAGCAACCCCACTAACCTATATGGTAATCTAAAAACTTAATAACTCCAGTGTATTTCCTTCAGGAATGAAGACATACATCCAAAAGGGCTCTTCATGCCAATTTGATGATTCTGACCAAAGGACTCTGACCCTTACATGCTACGGTCTCCTTTCCTAAGACATGCTCAGCTCTAGCAATTTATGAAAACTGAGAGTTCATATGGACTGTTGCATATCCAAGTCACCCTTTCTCTAGATCTGCTCATGCTGCAGAAATCAACAACTATTGGACCCACATAATTTTTATCAAATACTGGAAGGATGGGAAGCTTTCTTACTACTGGACAGAAAATATGAGATCTTTCAGAATAGTAAGCAATTAAAAACAAAGAAAAAGATGGAATATATCAATGTCAACCACTATACAAGTACTCAGAAATCCACCTTATAATACCAGAAGCTCACTAATGATGGGGTTGGGGTGGGTTGAAGCTAGAGAGAGACAGAGAGAGAGAAACAACGCCTGTTCTATAACCTTACTGCCCATATAAGGACAATGTCAGCCAATTGCACAGCATTTGTCTGTTACAGATTTCCATTGGCTCCCACAACATCTCATGTGGATTTATTTCTAATGACAGCCCTGCAACAACCTGCCAAGAAATAACACAACCAAGGGGTGGAGAGACGGCTCGGCACTTGTGTGTAGATGTAGAGCACTTGTTCTTGCAGGGAACTTGGGTTTGATTGGGTTTGATTCCCAGCACCTGTAGCTAGAGTTTTCCTGCCTGGCCCACAGTCAGGACAAATCTCTTTCACCTGCCAGTCCCACAGCCGCTCAGACCCAACCAAGGAAACACAGAGACTTCTATTGCTTATAAACTGTATGGCCGTGGCAGGCTTCTTGCTAACTGTCCTTATATCTCAAGTTATCCATTTCCATAAATCTATATCTTGCCACATGGCTCGTGGCTTACCGGCATCTTCACATGCTGCTTGTCCTGGCGGTTGCTGGCTGGCAGGCTGGCAGGCAGTCTCCTTCTGCCTTCCTGCTCTTTTAATTCTCTCTGTTAGTCCCGCCTACTTCCTGCCTAGCCACTGGCCAATCAGTGCTTTATTAGCAACACATTTGCCATACAGAACAACCCACAGCAAGCACCCACAAGATGGCTCACAATTGCCCACAATTCCAGTTCCAAGGGATCTTTCTTAGTCACTGTTCTATTGCTATGAAGAGACACCATGACCAAGGCAACTCTTATAAAAGAAAGCATTTAACTGAGGGCTTGCTTACAGTTTCAGAGGTTTAGTCCATTATCGTCATGTGGGGAGCATGGTGCTGGAGCAGTAGCTGAGAGCTACATGCTGATCTGCAGGAACTGGGGGGCTGTAACCAGAAACCTTTCTCTGTCCCGCCCGGTCCTGTGGTCTCACAGTTGCTTATAAAATAATCATTCAGAGGCTTAATATTAATTATAAATGTTTGGCCAATGGCTCAGGCTTATTGCTAACTAGCTCTTTTATCTTAAATTAACCCATTTCTATTAATCTATATTTTGTCAGGTAGCCATGGCGTTACTGGTCCACTGTCATCTTGCTCCTTGGGCAGCTGGATGGCGTCTTCTGACTCCGCCCTCCTTCTCCCTGTCTCTCTGCTGGGATTTCCTGCCTGGCTGTAACCTGTCTTGCCATAGGTCAAAGCAACTTCTTTATTAACCAATGGTAGCAACATATATTCACAGCGTTCAAAAAGACCATCCCACAGCAGGGGGCTGGGCCTGGTATTGGCTTTTGAAACCTCAAAGCCCACCCCCAGTGACACATTTCCTCTAGCAAGGTCACACCCACTCCAACAAAGCCACATCTCCTAATTCTTCTAATCCTCAAATAGTGCTACTTCCTGACGGCTACACATTCAAATATATGAGCCAATGGTAGCTATTCTCATTCAAAATACCACAGGATCTAATGACCTCTTCTGGCCTCCAGGGACACCAGGCATGCATGTAGTGCACAGACATACATGTAGGCAAAACACCCATATGTATAGAATCAATAAATCTAAGTGTAGCCACGGTTACCTGCATACTATTCTCTATCACGTGGGAGCAAGCACAAACTGCTACGAGGAACCCAAGATTTGTAAGGAAAGAAGAAATACAAGGAGGAAAGGAGCTTAGGGGTATTCTTTCCCCTGGACAAGCAGTTTGTCAGGAAACTACCTATGACAGTGGTTCTCACCTTCATAAAGGGTTACTGCAACCTTTTCGTAAGTTCCTCACATCGTGGAGACCCCTAACTATAAGATATTCTTATATTCTTTGCCACTTCATGAATGGTTTTGCTGTTATGAACTGTAATGTAAATATCTGATATGCAACACTGTGAAAGGGTTGTTCAACCCCAGGGGTTCTTGACCCAAAGGTTGAGAACCCCTGATCTGAGTGTGTGTGTGTGTGTGTGTGTGTGTGTGTGTGTGTGTGTGGTGTGTGTGCGCAAAATAACTGCAGTTATTGGAGGACTGTGAAGTATCTTGGGAGTTTCTGTCCAAAGATACAACATAGAATCTGTGTGCCTGTGCACTGTGGTCCTCCGCTGCACCCCACCCCCACCCCACCCCACCCCCCCCCCGAGCTAAGCCTGTGCACTGTGGTCCTCCGCTGCACCTCTTCCCCCCCACCCCCCAGCTAAACCTGTGCACTGTGGTCCTCGGCTGCACCTTCCCCGAGCGGTCAGCACTGGAGACAGCTGGGAGAAAGTTTGTTGTGCAGGCAAGTAAACAAGAAAGGAACGTGGTTACAGCTGGGAACACTGACCAGGACCAGGCACCACCCCTGTGGAAGATATATTTGCAGAATGGGCTCAGAGTAGAGCACGGTATAAACACCATCACGTGACAATGGCACACCCATCTCTCCACTGTTGAAGTAAACATTTGCAGAAGTCCCCAAAGACGTGGTGCCAGAAATGATTGCAACAGCATAGCTTGTAATTGTAAACCTGGAAAAGAATAAACCAAACAATTCATAATTTAAGTAAGAATTCTCTTTCCCTAAAACAAATAATAGCAGATAGTGGTTATAGCCCCCAGAACACTATGGGCAGAAAGAAGCAGGATTTTGAGATCAAGACCAGCTTGAGCTAAATGTCAACCAATCAACAGTGTTTATACCGATGGTCCCTTTCTGAGACGGTAACATCACTGCAATCGATTTTGCTTGCCTGAGGCTATAGACAAATTATGACTGGTCGGTTTTCCCTGCATCTCAGCAATCTTTGTTGTTGTTAGATGGGGTCTCACTATGCAGCCCTGGCTGGCCTGGAACTCACAAGAGATCCGCCTGCCCCGCTCTCCCGAATGCTGGGATTAAAGGGTATCTCGGAGATTTTTGAATCCTACAGTTGTAAAGGTAATGTGCCAGCAGCTGCCGTAAAAATGGAAGCGGGTGGGTACTCTAAGGGAATGTGAATTTACCAGTTCCGGAATTCAACCGTTAGTGACTGTTTAATGAGGAGGCTGCAAACCCTGGGTCGGCTCGGAGCCGACACCCTATGCTGTTCGTTGATGAGTGAGCGGTCACGGCCGCGGCCAACCCCTCCTGAGCTCGCGGGAACCGAATGAACCCCGCGGGTCCCTTGGCCACCCGGGGGTCGGGGCCGCCGGGACTCCACGCTGTCGGGCTCGCGGCCCCGGCGCCCAGCAGGACTCGGCGAAGGAGCCCACGGGCGCTTTAGGGTCCGGTCCTTTGCAGACCCCGAGCACGGACGCGCGAGGGCTCGTCACCCCGGTGTGTGCTGGAGCCTCGGCGCGGCCCGCGTGGGAAAGGCGGCGAGTGGGGTGCCGGTGCTCGGAGAGGCCGGAGGGGAGGGAACAGCAGGAAACGGGGGGGGGGGGGGGGGGGGTACGGGGTACAGGGAGGGTAGCGCAGGAGCCTAGAGCCCAGACCCGCGGAGACGGTCGCTTGCTGGGCACGGCTAACGGGGGTAGGGGGTGGGGGTGAGGGGGGGGGGGGCGGGTTAAGGCAATGGGTTTTTGTGGGTGCAGAACGTGAGCAAATGGGGGGGGTCAGAAGAATAAAAGAGCGACGACCTTTACCTATCTGAATTTTTGAGGGGTGGGGTGGGGATTCAAATAGGGTTTCTCTGTGTTGCCCTGGCTGTCCTGGAACTCACGCTGCAGACCAAGCTGGCCTCGAACTCACAGAGATCCGCCTGCCTCTGCCTCCTGAGTGATGGGATTAAAGGCGTGCGCCACCACCGCCGGGTTTACCCGTCTGATATTTTGAAGGCGGCCACCGGTTTTTACACTTACACTTGACAAACAGTAAAGAAGCCGCGTCTTAGGTGTTGTTCCTGCGGCTGACGGTGATCCCACAGTTGCTAGTACTCTGTGTTGTGGTCAAAGTAATGTGGATTCGAATTCAAGACACGTAAGTAATTTCTAGGGTGTGGTAAAAGGGCCCTTCCACTCTCCAGTCTTCCCATCACCGCGCCGGAAGTGCGTGTGGCCTAGTGAAAAGACATTTGAGACCCTGAAACTGCGTTTGCCTTTTCTGAGCAAAGTGCATGAACCAAGCCATCCTCACTGAGGTCTTGGTTTAATCCAGGGATGTAGTCCTACCCATTCTTTCCTGTGGTGGATGTTTTTAAATACTGGGCCTTCCTTCTTAAGACAAATCACAAATGAGATGAGAGTTCCTGCCTCAATGGAGTATTTTGAATAACATCTAATAAGTGTAATACAATTAAGCCTGACATTGTGACTAATGACTGTAATCCCAACACTTGGGGCGCCAAGGCAGGACGATCAAGTGGACTTCCAAGTCAGCCTGAGATTCGTAGTGAAATCCTGTCCTTCCTGCCAAAAAAAAAAAATGTCTAAAAGAATTAAACACAATACATGTCCTGCTGTGGAATGTTCTGTATGGCAAATGTGTTGCTAATAAAACACTGATTGGCCAGTGGCTAGGCAGGAAGTATAGGCAGGACTAACAGAGAGAATTAAAAGAACAGGAAGGCGGAAGGAGTCAATGCCAGCCACTGCCAGGACAAGCAGCATGTAAAGATGCCGGTAAGCCACGAGCCATGTGGCAAGGTATAGATTTATAGAAATGGGTAACTTAAGATATAAGGACAGTTAGCAAGAAGCCTGCCATGGCCATACAGTTTGTAAGCAATATAAGTCTCTGTGTTTACTTGGTTGGGTCTGAGCGGCTGTGGGACTGGCAGGTGAAAGAGATTTATCCTGACCGTGGGCCAGGCAGGAAAACTCTAGCTACAATGTCCAGCTACTTTTTTTCAAACAGTGAAGTACACAGACCAAATTGTACAATTATCTGATGCTTAAATGTTGAGTTTAATTAAAGGAATTGCCCCTTTCCCCTTTCCTGTTGTTGTGATGAAATACCCTGACAAGGTCCATTCATGGGAGAAAGGGTTGATCTACAGCTCACAGATCCAGACTAAAGTCCATTGTTTTGAGGGAGTCAGCGGTTGGAATTTGAGGCAGCTGATCACTTTGCATCCTTATTAATGAAACAGCCAATCAGTGCATTCATGCCAGAACTGTCTCTCTCCAGTCTCATACTGTTCAGGACACTCTGCCTAAAGAATGGTGTCACCCACAGTGGGCAGGTCCTAAAACCTCAGTTAATCTAACCAAGATATCTAATCAATTAATACTAAATTAATATTAAATCAATTAATCTAATCAAGATAATCCCCTACAAACATGCTCACAGGCCAACCTGATCTAGCTAAGAATGTCATCAGCATCTTGGGCTTATAGAAAAGCTTCCCCCATCTTGCCGTAGAAGCCTCCCTGAGGTACCCACTAATGTATTTTAAACCTGCCTTGATTTATGACTTTCTTCAGTCTTAAAACCATAAAACTTCATGAAACGGCTTCCATTTTGGAACATGCAGTTTGGAGAAACCTGAGTCTGTGCTCCTGGGCCACGGTCACTCCAAATGACTCTAAAACTATCTCTTTTTCCCTTTAAGATGCCTGCTGTGTTTTCTCTTGTTTTGTGTTAACAATATCTACTAAGACCTTGTCTCAAGAAACAGAACATGAAAACTCCAATCAAACAAACAAAAATTGTGAGTTCCTGTAATTCCAGCACTTGAGAGGCATAGGCCGGAGGGTCAGTTCTAGGCTTAAGTGGCAGACAAGGCCAATTCACCTCTCCCTAGTGATTCTGAAAGAAGTGAACCAGGAAACCAGGCAAAAGAGCACAAGAGTGCAAACTGTACCTCCAAGCTTATTTGTATTGTTACAGCCCCTTTGATAATAGTTCAACAAGGAAGCCTGATTCCAAGTCAGCATGTTCAAGGTTCTCAGTGGGATCTTTATGTTTGCCGTGGGAGAAAGTTGTTTCCTTTCATTTAAGTGACACTTCAGCCCTCCGTCCAAGGTATGAGTCCGGGGCAGCAAGGTCCCAGGTCCAGGCCAGAGAGGGCAAAATTGCCCACATCACACTAGGGTGACTGGGCCTGGGGCGACAACTACCAGAACTTCGAGTTCACCGAAACCCCTGGTCTCTGCCCCCTGCGCAGGTGAACCGTAGCAGGAAACGCGTCCACAGCTGCGCTTGGGTACCTGGGAGCAAGTTTTGTGGTGCAGGCTGGAGCAGAGGCCCTGACTGCCTTTCTACAGTGGACCTGTTTCCTTCCAGATCTTGTTTTGCTGATGGTTTTCAGGTGGTGCTGGGAGAAGGACAGAGCTCGGGAATGTCGTCCTCAGGAGCAGGTCTTCCCCTGCCTCGGGAGCCTCCCTGCTGATGAAAGAGTTAAACATGAGAAAGAGGAACCAGTACCAGTCTCAGGCCCCCAAACCATCAGCCTCAGCAGAACATTAGAAAGAGGAATGAATACCAGTCCCAGGCCCCCAAACTGTTAGCCTCAGCAGAAATATTCTTGTCATATTTCTTGTGGCATCCTGTAGCCTCAGCAGAATAATCTTGTGACATTATCTGGGTCTAGCAGAACATCCTGTGGCTATTCTAGGAAGAAAAACAGCCCCCATGGAAAGTTCCCATAGTCTCCCTCCCCGGTGCTGATCTTTAAACTAGCCAATTATGTATTGCCCCGAATGCTATACTGATTTTGTGGTTTTTGCCTTTAAAAGATGCCTGCAATTATTGTTTGGGGCTCCTCTCACTGAATAGTGCAGGGGGTCCATTTGCACAAATGATCAAATAAAGCCTCTTGCTGATTGCATCGACTGGTCTGGAGTCCAGGTTTCTGGGGTGCCCACCCGAGAGGATAGTACCCTGAGTCTGGGGTCTGTCACTAGAGCGTCTTCATCTTGGAGCCAAAGGCTTTGGCCAAATGCTCTCAGGACAGAACTTGGGAGCTGATCAGAGGTCACTTTGGGGCAGAATCCTTGCTGAATTCCCTGGCATGGCCTAGGGAGGGAACCCACAAGCTCCAAGTTCCCTCGCAGGCGGGTCTGACAGCCTTGTATGGAGAATGAGAACCCAGGAAAGACAGTAGTTACCAGAGATGAGATAAATACCAAACACCACGACGTCCGCACTCCTGGATAATGACATTCTTTAGGGGACTGCCGTTTTCATAACAAGCTTTGGACACATAGACCTGAGAGGAAAGAATGTATAATAAATACAAACTCATTCCTTTGTATGGATGTAAGCATTTGGAATTAATCTTCCCAGTCTTTGATATCACTGATTTGGATTCTGGGTTTTGTATCTTAGGTATGATGAGTTTGGGACACACTAGCCTGAAACATGGCACTTTGGTACATTCATCATGTTAAGCAGAAGCTAGAAAGGTACTCACTCCTCCTCCACAAGACCCTCATGGGAGGGGTGCTGTTGTGTAGCAGTTCCTGGGAGGTTAACACCTTCCTTACTGGAGGGACTCTCATTAAGAGACAGGATTTAAAGGGGAAGGAAAACAACAGGTGTTCTAAGGGGAAGTGAAGACAGGATGTTAAAAGGAGAGGAGGTGAAACATTGTATCCTGCAAGGAAGTTCAAGGAATAAACAACTCAATAGCTTCAGGAAGTCACCGAAACTGACCAGATTCCCTAGGGCCCGCCCTCACAAGCATGCACACCCGCTGCAAGGACTGCAGAGAGACTCTCTGACCTCCTGAGCTGCCTGGGAAGCACACCTGTTCAGCTGCCCGCGGGCTGTGCAGTGCACTCCAGGTTCCCAGCTTTTGTGAGCTGTCAGCCACGCTACATGGGCTTCTGGGTTGTAGCTGTCTTTGGAGCTGTTTCTGCTTCTGGAAGTAACCCCAGTGAAATTCTCCTATGTCCTCGGTAGAGTCAGACCTGGCTAGCCCTTGCATGGGAGGATTTGACCTCCTCTAACCATCAGCTTGGCTGACTGTCTTAGTCACAGTTCCTGGGAGATGGGATGTGAGAAAACTGGGAAGATCGGTGACATGAGCTTTGAAAGGGGAATTTGAGACAAAGGCAGTTTAGCCCCTGAAAACATGCCGAGAATCACTGTGCCTCCATACCACACTAAGAAACATAACCATGCATTTGTTTACCACCAGAGAAAAATCCTATGACAGATGAAAACTTGTCTCAAATGTCCTCATGACCTACTGCCCCCACCATATTCCTCATATAAAAAGACCCCAGAAACAGCCATATTCCCACCACTTGAAATTACCACTACAGACTAATCAGTTCTAAAGTTCTCTTCTTCTGCAAAAGTATACCCACTTACTGAATACCGTTGGAACAAACCAGGAAAAGCATAAATACCGAAAGGTGGTTTTTATTTATTTATTTTAGCACCTTACGTTTAAGAAAAGGCTTTTATTAACAGATGGACATTGGTGGGGTCATTTTGTTTTGGTATCTCTACAGAAAAGGCCCAAGGAAATTATTATCTTATGGAACTGGAAGGCAGGTTCAGTTGGTTTGTGGAGAAGGAAGTCAGCCGAGACCAGTTACCACCACCACCTCCACCTCGACACACACACACACCGCCCAAAAAGAGCGTTATTAGGAGCGAGAATCCGGAGCCCACGGGGTGCGATCCAACCTTGAGCTCGAGAGCAATCAGGAGAGTTAAGAGAAGAGGCAGGTGCCACGGACAGAATGACGCGGGAACAAGCTGTCAGGGAAGCAGAGGGAACGTACTCTCACTTTTGTAGTCTTGGGGGAACTGGATTTGCTGCCTCAGCCAAGATCTACGTGCTCTGAGGAGGAGGTGCTCTCGGTTCTTTTGTCTCAGGGGGCAAACTGCAGGTTGGGGACCCTGGCCTGACTTCGGGGAGGGAAGGCCGCCGGATGAGGTGTCTGTATAGTCTAGAAGCCAACTGCAATTACGTTTATTCCGGCGATCGAAGTCGGGGCGTGTTGAGCATCCTTAGAAGATTTGAAGAGCATTTTCATCGGCCACTCTCTGGGTTCGAGGCCTCAAAGAACGAACTCAAAGAACTTCAGGATTTAGTAATCATTGGCCTTTTAAAGCAGAGTCAAGGTCAATTTAGCAAAGGAAAGTGCGAAAACTCTGGAGAAGAGCATTTTCATCGGCCACTCTCTGGGTTCGAGGCCTCAAAGAACGAACTCAAAGAACTTCAGGATTTAGTAATCATTGGCCTTTTAAAGCAGAGTCAAGGTCAATTTAGCGAAAACTCTGGAGAGCGGGAGGCGTTTGGGGTGGAGGAGGGCAGAAGTACCTGTTCTGTCCTTGGAGACGGGGTCTCACTTATCCCAAGCTGGCCTTAACCTCACCGAGAACCAATCTCATAGAGCTTAGCTCAGTCGTGTTAACACAGATCCCAACACTAACATATAAGGAAGGAAAGTCTCACTCAAACATCTTGGGGGGAGACTAGTTACTAGTTTGGAGGAAAGAAGCTGTCGAGGCAAGGGTTATCAGTCTTACTTTTGCACACCAATACCAGGGGAGAGCGCGAACGCAGTCCCCCACTACCATAAATTTTGCAGTCGAGTTTCCCGCATTTGGAGAAATCGCAGGGGTCAACACACCCCAAGTGCAATGGGTGAGCCTCGCCCTGGGAAAACCACCTGCTTGATCATGGTGTCTCCCCTGCCAGGTAAGTATGCTCGTCGCCGCAGCACACACCGCTCAGCCACACCGGACCTGCGCTCTCAACACACGGTCACTTCGCCGCCAGCGATCGCGGGCCTCCCCGGACCCGCGCCCGATTCCTGCGCTCCGCTGTCACCCGCGGACCCGCGC
>CABHPP010099906.1:0-10265 GCA_902168425.1 Peromyscus attwateri
TAGGCAAACAGATTTTGAAATTTTCCAACTCAAAAATGCCAGCAAAAAGAGAGAAGAATTTATCACTTGCTTCTTCAATTACTTCAAAACTTTATATTCATTTCATTATTCCATGCACACACATACACACAGGCAAAGTAAAAAAAAAAATTCTTTTTATATTTATCTTCTATTTTTGTTCCTTTTACAATTAACGAAAGACTTTCTGAGAAATTTTTTCTTCATCCCATGTTACTGATACTTTGGACACAGTAATTTATCTTTTTCAGAGTTGCTTAATTTGAGGGGATACTATCAAATTTTATGATAACACATGTGGATTTTGTATACACCCTATTATGTTTTCTTATTATCCCTTTAGATTTTCACAATTATAACATGAACTTGATTTTTACGTATTGCTCATAAAGCTTCATGTCTAAACAAACAGTAGCAAACTTTAAACATTGCCTAGCAACTCCCAATTGGGGGAAAAGCATCAGTGGTGAATACTGTAGGGAGCTGCAATTACCACTTGCTGCGCTTGTGCTTTGGGGGACACGTTCTAATCATTTAAGACATACTGTGTAACATATGAATTAAATCTTTTATGTGGCCGGGCGTTGGTGGCGCACGCCTTTAATCCCAGCACTCGGGAGGCAGAGCCAGGCGGATCTCTGTGAGTTCAAGGCCAGCCTGGGCTACCAAGTGAGCTCCAGGAAAGGCGCAAAGCTACACAGAGAAACCCTGTCTCGAAAAACAAAAAAAAAAAAAAAATCTTTTATGTGATAATCAGAATTTGTGAATAAAACAGAACAAATCACAGTGCTTGAGCTAAAACAATAGGAGTAACAAACAAAAAAATGTTAATTTTGAAATCTATGTAGCAATAACCATAACACTTGTATCAAACGTTTAATATTGTTTGGAAGCAAGTAAGTAAGGGGGTATTTATTCAACAGTAGAGTCATTTTGATTGTTCTCTATTACAGGGTGAGGGATTTCATTCTTGTACATTTCAAAAGAAAAATAATGAAATGGAAATGAACCCCTAGTACCTTCTATTCCACTTTCATCAAAAGATTGCTTTAAAATGAACAGATAAGGATGTATTTATTCTGAAGGATATTGTCACTTATAAATATCAAATTAACATGTGTCAGTTCTTTAAATGTAACAGTCATATTCATCGCTTGAAATATAATTTATGGAAGAAACAAGTGACTTTGAAGTTTTGTAATTTAAAAAGTGTTAATACTGCCTACTACCTATGTGCTATTGTACCCAATTTCAAACTTACAAATTATTTCTGAAGTATTACATTTTAAAATTTGAAAACATTTCACTGCACCTACATGAAACCATCGAAATTAAAATCATATTAGAGTGTTTCATTGTATTGTACAATGGAAAAACTCAAGGGTTCTATTATTAAATACTCTCACTATACAAAATATTAAAATCAAACAAGAATGTGAACTAGAATAAAGAATATTTTTTCTAAAAATGCCATTAATATAAACTGTTAGCAAAGTAAATTAAAATAATACAAAAACTGTACAATGAAAATTAAGAGAAATAATTGCTGAAGTTTTAATTATTAGTTTAATTATTAGTTCCAAAACAGATAGTTGTAAAATAACGCTGAGAGCAAATCACATTTCATGTGTAAACTTTATATTTTAATTGTTAATTGCTATTCTGATTTGGTGATCTGATTTAGATAAGTAAATTAAAGTATGTAAAAAATACTTTTATCAAAAAATAATTAATAAAAGTACAATTCAACTCCCCTTTGAAGTTCTAAGATATTCACATTTGATATTATATCTTTAATCAACTGGTGACAACTTTTGTATATAGCTTGCCATTGCTGTGTACATATATGTATGTACATGTATAGGTATATACACACACACAAATGTGTGTATATATATGTACACACATAGTATGTGTATATACAATAGATAGCTGGGATTTGAAATTTTACAAGAATTTGTAAGACACAAACAGGAATGAGATAGAAAGTGTACTAAAAGTATCATGACATTTAGATAGCTTAGACTCATGTGCCAGTCTTCAAATAGGAAAATATATTAAGTGTTGTGACAAGAACATGTTTGAAGTTGAGTCTTTCAGCGAGTGCCTGTTCTATACTACTCATCTCTTTTTAAACACAACAGCAGACTAACTTAATGCATAATCTGTCACTCTTCCGTTCCAAGTTTACTTATGCTACAATTTGAATGACTGTTTTGAATATGGAGAGTAATTTTTGAGCTAACTTTTTATTACTTAAAAGGATATAAATATGTATGAAAACATAATCTATGATACAATGACATATACCTGTCTCCACACACATACAGATAAACATGTAGATGCATACATATGGACTAACTTACTATATAGTTTCAGATGCATTAAACACACATGGTTTCAGAAATATATAACAAATATTACAGATATATTGGTATAAAATTTCACCTATCATATATTCTCTCTGAGTGGAGAAATGCACAGGCATAAATAATATTATGCTTTTTACTTCACATATGGAAGTTACACATACATAAAAATAGATAGCTACCCTCAATCTACAGATATGTTGGAAGTGAATTCTTGTTCAGGTAAGGCTTTCTTCCACATAATGAATATTGAGCTTATTTTGAAGCATCTATGTCAGAAAAGAAAGGTAAAGGAAAATATAAATCACAGGGTGCAGGTGAAAATTAACTTCACTAGTGCATGAAATAATACTTTAATATATAGGTGTTAGGTAATATTATCATGGACATATTGAGATATATAATCTAAGCTAAGAAGTATACATTGTGTCAGAAGATAGTGATTCACACTGGATTTTATTTGTATAGTTTGCAATATCTACACAAATGTAAAATTTTTATCCATTTTTGTAACTCCTTTTATATATACTTTGGCATCCTAGCTCCTAGGATTATAGATCCTAATAAATACTGAAATATAATCCAGTGAGATTCTGCTGTGGGATGTTCTGTATGGCAAATGTGTTGCTCTGATTGGTCAATAAATAAAACACTGATTGGCCAGTGGCTAGGCAGGAAGTATAGGTGGGACTAACAGAGAGGAGAAAAGAACGGGAAGGTAGAAGGAGACCCAGCCAGCCACCACCAGGACAAGCAGCATGTAAAGATGCCGGTAAGCCATGAGCCACCGGTATAGGTATAGATTTATGGAAATGGATTAATTTAAGATATAAGGACAGTTAGCAAGAAGCCTGCCACGGCCATACAGTTTGTAAGCAATATAAGTCTCTGTGTTTACTTGGTTGGGTCTGAGCGGCTGTGGGACTGGCAGGTGAGAGAGATTTGTCCTGACTGTGGACCAGGCAGGAAAACTCTAGCTACAAGATGCTATTTAAGATATGTAGTAGGATCTGTAATCCTATCAATGGGAGGTGAAGAAAGGAAGATCATGAGTTCAAGATTAGACCTGGTGCTGCATCGTGAGTCTCACCTGCCTGAGCTACTTGAGACTCTCTCAAAAACCAAAAACAGAATCACTTAATATTACAAGTATTAGAACATATCTTCATACTTAAGTAATGAATGGCTATAATTCTTATTAACAGCTTTAAATAAGTTTATATTCATGTACATATATATGTAGTATAAATACAATCATTATACATAGTCTCTACATAAACATACATATGTTACTTTGTATAAAAGGAATATTTCTGCATGCAACGGTCAGAAAATACATGTTTAGGATGAAAGCTTTACTAGTTCCTTGCCCTGGAAATCTCCCACAAGCTAATTCAAACCGAGAGTTTGTATGATTTCACTGCAGAAAACATTCTGACCCATAGACACCATTTTATTCCTGCACATCAGGTATAAGCACACACCAGCATGCATGTAGAAACTGATAATGTGACAATTTTAGGGTCATACCACATAGTACTAAGTCAAGTGCTTTGGATGCAAAAAAAAAAATGCATAACCAAAGTCCATAACCAAAGTCCTTTCTAGTTCTAGTTCTAGCTTGCAAAAGTTAGGGTTTTATTCTTGAAACAGTTAACATAAATCACCATGCTGTTCAGCAAAGACTACTACATACTAATACTCTACAATACTCTAACCCATGTTCACACTCCATGAGAAAAGTATCTATACCTCATTGTTTTCATTTAGTTGTTCCCGCCAATGCAATATTATTTGCTTCATAGAGTGTATTTCTCCATATCTTAACTTTAGTCTTAAAAATTATCTCACATTCAGTGTCATTGTGCTACAGGTGACATAGTAAAGACTTCACATTAGCTGAAACTACCAACTTTGCACTTTTATGTGTCTGCCAATGCTATGGGAAGAAAATATCCATGTTGCTTTCTGTTCTCTGACAAGCAAGAGACATCTACAACAGAAAAAAATACCCATATAGTACATACATCTAGCAGGCACCAAAAAGAAATGAGAGCAGTTTGTCTTGACAAATGCACAAGTGAAATAATGAGTGTTTATTGTTGCAGAACAAAATATGCACACATATGTGTATTCATAGACAAAATAGAATATCCAGTCATTTACAGTCTGTATTCTAGTTGAAAGCAAGAATACTCCCTGTGATATTTCTATTTTTTTAGTTATGCTCCTCTGAGGATATAAGTTACTCAAAAAAGGATATGTACAATCCCAGACTTACTAGAAAGAAACATGTGAGAATCCACTTAAATATATTATAGTGCCAAAAAAAGAAGTTGCAGTAAAATGATTTTTTTCTACATTTAAAGTATACTTATCTTTACCATAAAACATGAGTAAATTTTAAAAGTGTGCAACAAGCTGCATCAGTAAATATGTCATATGTTCATATCAAAGCAACTCCTACAAATTCATGAGTTATTTGCCTGTACTGTATAGTATATTTGTATCTTATTTTTCCATTAAAAAATGACCAGTTTAATGGGATGTATTGACGGTTCCTCCATTGCTAGCCACTAGATAATCACTGTAACATGTGCCTTGTATTCTGCTGTAGATGAATTTCTGAACAGTCTTATTAAGTAAGAAACACAGAGCCAAATACAGAGGTATAAGCCTTAGAGATCAGAGCAATGGCTGCCAACTAACCTTAGCTTACCACCTTGCCATAGCTTCCCAAGAGAGCCTCTTCCTGTCTAACCTGCCTTTATTGCCTTGCTGTTCGTCCTTCTCATTGGCTCTAAGCCCAGCCACATCACTTCCTTGTCACTGCCTGTCTATACAGACCTCCAGGTCTCTATGGTTGGTACTGGGATTAAAGGCGTGTGTCACCATGCTTGGCTGTGTTCTTGACCACACAGAGACTCTGCTTGTCATGTGATTGGATTAAGGGCATGTGCCATCACTGTCTGACTTCTACTTATGACTTGATTTGACATCTGATCTCCAGGCAAACTTTATTTATTATCATACAAATAAAATATCACATTTCAGCACAAATAAAATATTACCACATTCCAAAAGTGGACTTTACTTTTAATATGACACAAGGCAGTTTTAAGTTGTCACAGCCAATAACAAACATTTCAAACTTCTGCTATTAGTTCTAATTCTATTATAAACATATTTGAGAGAGCTAACATTTCCGAACAAAAGCTTTTCTGATATTTAACTAACTTGTCCTAATTCCTGACTGGAATAGGTAATTATTACAATTAATGTTGTATGGTTTCACTAAAAATTGCTTCTTGTTGAACATAACTCAATTAATTCTACTTTACATTCTCACAGTTTAAACCAAATTAGCTCCCCTAGACATAAGATATGCCCTTTTGCTAATTAGCCAGTGATCAACAGATACCTTGACCAAGTTTTGAACTTTATATTGAATGTTGTTTCATGCAGGGAAAGTGTAATGTCTCTTATTTTTCACATATATTTCAGGAAAGAAAATCTTGAGAATAGTGTTGTATATACTGACATTTGGCCTATAAATTCTATTTAATTGTGTTAATTAGGAAAATGAATTCCTAAAAGAAACATTCAATTACAATATTTGTAAAAGTTTTTATAGGATAAAATTCTCATAAGACAAAGAGAAAAATCCACTGATTTTATTTCAGTTATTGATTATGGCATATTTATATAAAAAACACTTGAAGTCACAGTTCAATTATTTTGTCTATGTGCTTGCTTTATTATATATAATATGAATTACATAAAACATATATTAATGCATTATTATAAATAATATGTACTATTAAAAGATATATATTATTACAATTTAACATATTATCATGGAAATTAAATAGAATTTATAATAAAAATAGAACATTAAATTTCAATTATTAGAATTTCTTACAGCAAATGACCTTTTTACTTATTTATAAAATACACATGTAAGTTTCATGGTTGTATGTATTTAAACATCTGAAACAACAGTTATCTGAGTCAGTCTTTGGAGATTCCAACAAATCATTGTCTTTCTACACATCAACAAAACAGTTTCAAGTGTTTAGGTCTTCTAAGGATTCAAAAGTAGATTTTGTTTGTATTACAGATTTATTATGTCATGTTCACATAACATATAACAATCTGCTCAACCATAGCAACACTTCAGAGGATTTAAAAAAATATAGAAAATATACAATTTAAGAGAGAAAGTTTCAGAAAATTTGAACCATAATGAATTCCAAACTTTGCAATTATAAAATATACACAGTATATTGATAACTTGTCAAGGAGGAAGAAGCCAATCTTAAATGTTACAAGGAGGTATCTTTCTGATTGACTAGAACCTGGCCTAGATGTCCAATGAGAAATGAATGCTTATTCCATGCTATGTGGTAGTTTTTTAAGCTTTATTCTCTCATACATTACATCCTGACCAAATTTTACCCTCCCTCCACACTTCCCAGTCCTTGCATCTTACCGCTCTCCCAGATCAACTCTTCTTCTGCTCCCCTTCTCAAAAAAAGCAAACTTCCCATAGAGATCCATCGAATATGGCCTAACAAGATACAATAATACAATACACCCTCATATCATATCATGTCTGAATGTGGCCACCTAGGAGGAGGAAGGGGTACCAAAGGTAGGCAAAAGAGTCAGATAAACCCCCCACTCCTATTGTTGGTATTCCCATAAAAACACCAAGCTATACAACCATAAGGTATATGGAGAAGACCTAGCTCAGACCCATACAGGCTCATTATTTGTCCTTTCAGTATCTGTGAGGCCTGATGAGCCCTGGTTATTTGATTCTGTGAGATGTGTTCTAATGGTGTCATCTACCCATTTGGCTTTTACTATCACTCCTCCCCCTCTCTTGTGAAATTCCCCAAGCTCTTCCTAGTATTTGGCTTTGGATCTCTGCATCTGCTTCCATTCGGTTGCTGGGTGATGGTGCTCTGATGATAGATGGGTTTGGCACTGATCTATGAGTATAGCAGAATATTGATAGGAATCATTTCATTGAATATATATATTATATATATATATATATATATATCATTGATATATATGATCTATGAGTATAGATTAATACTGATAGGAATATATTTCATTGACTATATATATTCATAATATATATGTGTGTGTGTGTGTGTGTGTGTGTGTGTGTGTGTGTGTGTGTGTGTGTTCTATTATTTTTGGTTCTATCCTGGGTTTCTGAGCTGTCCTGCCTCTGGTTCCTAGTCATCCAAACAGTATCAGGTGTCCGGTGTAGGCACCCTTTCATGGTGTGGGCCACAGTTTGGATGAGTGATGGGCTCACCACTCCCACAAGCTCTGAGCCACCGTTGCTCCAGTCCATCAAACAGGCAGGACAGACTGTAGGTTGGAGGTTTTTGTGGCTGGGTTGATGTCCTAGTCCCAGTGCTAGGAGCCTTGCCAGGCTGTAGAAGAAGATGGCCAGTTAGGGCTCTGTATGGCTTGTTACTAGGATACTTCACTAGGGGTCACTCTCCTAGATCCAGGGAGTTTCCACCACACTGAGTTTATCACCCTCCAATTCCAGTTGTCTTTCTTAGCACTCTCTCTCTCTCTCTTCGTCCTTCCTGCCCCTGCTCGATCCCTCTTGCTCCCATCCCCACCCACTGCCAGCCCACCTGCACAATCCACTCTCTTTTCCTTTCCCAGGGAGGTCCACGTGTCTCCCTTTGAGCCCTCCTTGTTGCTTAGCCTCTCTGGGTCAGTGGATTGTACCATGATTATCTTTTACTTAACAGCTAATAAGTGAGTCCATACCATGTTTGTCTTTCTAGGTCTGGGTTACCTGACTCAGGATGATCTCTTCTAGTTCCCTCCATATGCTTGCAAATTTCATGATGTCATTGGTTTTAACAGCAGAAAAATGCTTCATTGTGTGAATGTACCACATTTTCTTTTCCATTCTTTAATTGAGGGACATCTAGGTTGTTTCCAGATTCTGACTTTTATGAACAAAAACGGCAATGAACATAGTTAAGCAAATGTCCTTGTGGTAGGATGGAGTATCCTTGGGGTATATGCCCAAGAGTGATATAACTAGGTCTTGGGATAGATTGATTCCCAATTTTCTGCATGAATATTTCACCATATTGATATCCATAATGGCTGTAATTGCTTGCACTCCACCAGGAGTGTTCTTTTGGCTCCACATCCTCGCCAGCATGAGCTATCACTTGTGTTTTTGAAAGTAACCATTCTGACAGGTATAAGTTGGAACCTCAAAGTGATTTTGATTTGTGTTTCCCTGATGGCTAAAGACATTGAATCTGTCTTTCAAATGGTGTTCCTCAGCCATTTGAGATGCCTCTACTGAGAATTCTCTGTTTAGATCTGTACTTCCATTTTTAACTGGATTATTTGGTTTGTTGATGTCTAGTTTCTTTTTTTTGAGTGAGTGCTTTGAATTGTATTAATGTACAGCTAATAGTTATGCAATGATAGTTCTGTGAAATCACAATTCCATTCTCGTGGTCCAAGTTATCACTTGGAATGTAGCTGGAACTAAATATTAAATGAATGAGTGATACTAATATGAATAAACTGTTTGAACAAAAGTCATTAATAAGTTACATGAAGAAATGTAAATTAAAAAAGAAACTATCCACAGACAGGATAGATGTCTTTAACTCTCACAGCCAAAAGAAATAATTATTGAATGTTATATCCAGTTCTGTCTTGTAGACATATGCTTAAATTACAAAAGAAACTTCAGTCTACCTTATAGAAATAAACTGTCTCTAAGCCTGATAAAAATAAATCACACATGTGGACAGAATGCCCTGTCAACCATTAGTGAAAAGGAGACATTAATAGACATTTACAGTTTTATGAAAATATGTAAAAACAGTATAAATAAACACTCACTGGCCACTACTAATTTCTAGAGAAATGTATACAACTAAAATTGGCTCCAAAACAATCCACTTGATGAGAAAATGACTAGGATCTATAGCTGAAGTTTAATCAATGCTGAGTTGATTAGGAGAATCTTGATGGTTTAATACCTAAAATATATGAAATAAAGTACAATCATGAAAATAATAATAGGCAAACACTTAAAAGAAGGCTTGATTTATTATACAGCCACTATGAAGTTTGATTATAATATCAAAATAATGTTTTAATCCATATGAATTCCTACTGGCTATGTATGAAATTAAGTAAATATAGAATGTTTCCAATTGTATCAGATGACAATCATTCATTTAAAAAATGTCAAACTACAGATTATTCACACTTCAGTGAAAACTTTGCTATATTCCAATAATATTTAATATTTGCCTTGAAGAAAATGTTTCTAAAGAAATTGCATTTCAAATATAAAGTTTTCAACCAGAATGCATTTCATTTCAATTGAAAAATGTATTTGTATTTTATTTATTGTTATATTCATTGAAATTCTCCTTTCCATTTGCAAAGATAAACACAGTTTAACTTCATTCAATTTTGTTTCCCACCCATTTCAATCAAAAGTAAGCTAAAGCATTTTTATTGTTTTCTTCAAAGTTTTTCTTAGTTGTTATGAGACAATTTTAAAGTCTCTCTTCCTAACAATTTCATTTTAATAGTTTCTTTTATAAAATACTATTTAATATTTAATATTTTTCCATAAAAGCAAGAACCCAGCTTTAATGTGTTGAAAATCTCATGAAAATCTATTATAAATGGCCTGAATATCTTTCTGTATCTTTTTGTCTGTTTGTGGAAAGATATACTATTATGTAACTATAATATCTGAATGTCTTTCAGCATTTCCTTAAAAATATGAAAGAATTTTTTAATGTCTGTCTGTTCAGTACCTCTTCAATATAATCATTGGTTGGGTAA
>CABHPP010099908.1:15569-48433 GCA_902168425.1 Peromyscus attwateri
CACACACACACACACACACACACACACACACACACACACACACACACACAGAGAGAGAGAGAGAGAGAGAGAGAGAGAGAGAGAGAGAGAGAGAGAGAGAGGAAAACACAGACCTACCTGTTATACTAAAAAATGTAAGTGAAGGGCCCAGTGCTTGCTTCTTCCCAGCCTGCATACCCTCCCCACTACAGCCCCACACTTCAGCTCCCCCACAGTTGGGAGAAGACCTGGAAACAGGACACTCTGAGGAGGGCTGGTTCAGACAGCCTTTCCCTTTGCCTGACCCTAGGGCCCAGCTGTGGCCCCCAGGGGGATACAGTACTATGGCAGAGGAGGCCATGCTACCCTTAGTCAAGCTCAGAGCTCCTATAGCCAAAGAGACCCAGGGCCATGAGGTCCCTTCCTTGGATGGGAGCCATTCCCAGAGAGCAGTCAGCTTTATAACAGGCATCAGAGTCTGCACAAAACAAGCCAGGAGGTGCCGCTTTCCTTCTAATTTCCTGCTTGCTTTTAAATAAAATATCCATTTCTCTTTCACAGTGAATTATGGGTTTGTTCATTTTTTTTCTGATTACAAAATTCATTCACGTCTTTTGAGGAAAAGTGGAGGAGGATAACCACAGAAAGCTCCAAGAAGGATACAGTCTCAGAACCCCCAGCCCAGCAACAGCTGCCGTTAGCATCTTCATGAATCTCAAGTCTCTTTCACATGTATGCAACACACACACACACACACACACACACACACACACACACACACACATGCTATGCAAGCTTGGCGCTTTTCTATGCATGGTATTCTGTAGCCTTTTCACACCCACACCCACTCCCCCCCTCCACACTTACATACACTTCTACCCTCCTGTGGGCTATTAAAAGCCACATCCTAAAATTATTACTATTGCTGCTGTGTATGTGCACACGTGAGTGTGTTTTTTTGTGTGTATAATTGGAGGAGAAGCCACATTTTAAAATTATTACTATTGTTGTTGCGTATGTGCACATGTGAGTGTGTGTATATGTGTGTACAATTGGGGGAGGAGAAGCCACATTTTAAAATTATTACTGTTGTTGTTGTGTATGTGCACACATGAGTGTGTGTATATGTGTGTATAACTGGGGGAGGAGAGAATTGTGAGGCCAGAGGGCAACTTTGTGGGGCAATCCCTCAGTCAGTGAAGTGCTTGCCACGCGGGTATGAGGACCATAGTCTGATTGCCAGCATCCATCTTAAAAGCTGGGAGCGTGTGTTGGTAATTCCAGTATTCCAATGCTGAGGAGGCAGAGACGGGGGCATCGCTGGAGCTCGTGGGTCAGTCAGCCTAGCCCAGCTAGTGAGGCCCAGGTTCCAGGTTTTGGTGAGACATCCTATCTCAAAAGACAAGGTGAAAAGTTCTTTTTGTTTGTTTGTTTGGTTGGTTGGTTGGTTGTTGTTGTTGTTTTTTTTTTTTTTTTTTTTTTTTGAGACAGGGTATCTCTATGTAGCTCTGGCTGTCCTGGAATTTGCTATGTAGACCAGGCTGGCCTCGAACTCACAGAGTTCCTCCTGCCTCTGCCTCCCGAGCTGGAATTAAAGGCATGTGCCACCATGGCCAGCCTGGTGGAAGGGGTCTTGGCACCCAGGGCTGTATATATATGGACACAAGTGTGCACACACAATTGTGTACACACCCACATACACACCAAGGAGGGAGTTAAAGGAGGTTTTAAAATACTTCTGGGTCTTTCAACCTTTTTTCCATTATCACCCTTCCTAAGAAGCCTTTTAAGAAATTTCTTTCCTAATCATGACCCCACTACCATGAAACTTTAATGCCACAGACGTACCATGGATCTGTTCATACAGTGTGGCCTATTGGAGGGCCATAAACCACTGCGGTTGCCAACCAAAAGCCAATTTCCTCCCTCTTTGGGTGATATCTTCCCTATCCAGGATGCATGATCTAGTTCATATATTATTGGTGTGATTAAAAATTAATAAATAAGATAGAGTCTGTGAGACAGCTCAGCAGGCAAATTCACTGCCTGTGTGCCTGACAGCCTGAGGTAAATCCCTGAAGGGAGAAGAGAACTGACTCCTGCAAGGTCTCCTCTGGTCTCCACACACATCAGGGCATGTGCATACTCACACACGCAATAAATAAATTAATGAGTGTAATAAAACAATAAATATTTTAAAAATTAATTGTTTGAATAAATGCCTATCTGCACTCAGCACAATGTGAAACCTTGTAGATAGCCGCTGTATAAAGTTAGCTGAGGGGAGAGCCTGCCAGGGAGGCTATGTGGGGTTAGGGGAAATGCAAGCCACCTGATCCATGCTGAAGTGTCTGTGTGTGTGTGGGTGTGTGTGTGTGTGTGTGTGTGTGTGTGCGCGCGCGCGCGCGCGAATGAATACTTTGCCTGAATGTATTCATGTGCACCGTGTGATTGTCTGGTATCCAAGGAGGCAGGAAGCAAGTGTCAGATTCCCTGGAACTGGAGTTACAGAGAGTTGTGAGCTGCCATGTGGGTGCTGGGAACCAAACTTGGGTTGTCTGCAAAAGCAACAAGTGCTCTTAATAGCTAAGACACCTCCAGCCCCATGCTGAAGTTTCTGCTTGTACCGGAAAAAAAAAAAAAAAAAAAGGTTCTGAGAACTCAATGGTCACATGACCCTGGGCCTGCAACCTCATCTCAGAGATGTTGTGGGGTGTGCCTGGGCTCTCCATCCCTCCAGAATTTTTGGTGTATCAGCATCCCAAAGACCCTGGGGGCTGTTTTGGCAAAACCCAGGAAAGATGAACAAGACAGGGGGGGGGTGCCGCCCCCCAATGGGTGGTGGCTGGAGCACACAGCTACACAGCTGTATGAGCAAGACATCATGTGACCAGTCAAACAGTAAAGACACGAGGTCACTCACAGCCAGATTGGACAAGCACGGCCCACTAAGACGCTGAAGTGACCCTCAGCTTCACTATAAGGCCATCTCTGTTATCAGCCTTACAAGACTCCCTGATACCATCACCCATCATCTAATCCTGTGACATGCTCAAAAATAAAGATTTAGGGGCTTGCTGGTTAAGAGCTTGTACTGCAGCCGGGCGGCGGTTGTGCAAGCCTTTAATCCCAGCACTCGGGAGGCAGAGACTGGCGGATCTCTGTGAGTTCGAGGCCAGCCTGGTCTACAGAGCGAGATCCAGGACAGGCACCAAAATTACACAGAGAAACCCTGTCTCGAAAAACAACAACAAAAAAAGAGCTTGTACTGCTCTTGCAGAGGGCCCTTCTTCAGTTCCCAGCACCCACGAGGAGGGTAGTCACAAAGCCCTATAATTCCAGCTCTAGAGGAACCAGATGCCTCGGGTCTCCAAGGGCCTCTGCACTCATGAGCACAAACCTATCTACAGACACATAATTTTAAAATAAAAATAAATCTTAAAAAAACAGGAGTCAGCATTCTGTGGTGGTTTAAATGAGAATGGCCCCCCACATAGGCTCGTAGATATGAAGGCTTGGTCCTGAACTGGTGGAACTGTCTTGGGAATTAGAAGGTGTGGCCTTGTGGAAATAGGTGTGTCACTGGGGGTGGGCTTTGAGGTTTCAAAAGCTCGCGACAGACAGATTCAGTCTCTCCCTCTTTGCCTGCAACCTGTGGACGAGGCAAGCTCTCAGCTACTACTCCAGCACCATGCCTGCCTGCCTGCTGCCATGCTCCCCACCATTATGCTGACGGACTCGCCCTCTGGAACTATAAGCACAGCCCCAACCAGATGCTTTTTTTCTATAAGGTGCCTTGGTCATAGGGTCTCTTCGTTGGAATAGAAAAGTGACTAAGACAGACAGCCTCCTCCAGGAAAATCCTGACCGATGCCTGGGATGCCCTACCTTTAACTTGTGAATAACACTCTCCTCTACTTAGTTTGTCCAGGGAAGATGTCTATCCAAAACGGTGCCAGCAGTGAGGCACCACCCTCCAGAAGCCCACACTACTTCCTAAGTGTAGGCTTTGTCTGTAGTAAGACTTCCTTCCAGTTCCTCCCTGGGCCTCACATGCATTCCTTCCCTAGCCAGCATTACTGTGATGAGACCTATTACTTGTCTCCCTCCTCTCTGTCCTGCTGCCTTGGTTTCCCTCATGGCCCAGCCTCACAAAGCAGCAGAGTGTCTCTTAGAAGGTGATCATTTCTCTCCTCTATCAAAAACTGATCTAAAGCCAGGCATGGTGACACACCTGTCATCCCAGCACTTGGGAGGCTGAAGCAGTTGGATCTCTGTGAGTTGGAG
This sequence comes from Peromyscus attwateri, assembly GCA_902168425.1. Lineage (NCBI taxonomy): Eukaryota > Metazoa > Chordata > Mammalia > Rodentia > Cricetidae > Peromyscus > Peromyscus attwateri. Next base: position 19,836 of record CABHPP010099908.1, read on the forward strand.
GCCAGCCTGGTTTATATGGTAAGTTCCAGGGCAGCCTTGCCTACAGAATGAGACCCTATCTAAAACAAGTAATCATTTTTTTAAAACTGCTTTAATTAAATATCAGGTCTCCATGGTCCTCATGACCAGGGCCCCCCTCATCTCTCAATGCCTCTCAATAGTCCTCATCCCCCACACATTCATTTTTGCCTTAACCACACTAACCTGCTGCCTGTCCCAGGATGCTCAGGCCTCTGAGTCTTTGCACATTCAAATCTCAATGCCTTCTGTCCGGGTGATCTTTTTCCAGAAATCTATACATTTGTTCCCCACAATCTTGGGGACATTACTCAGATGTCCTCCCCTAAAGAAACCTTGTTTGCCCATCTATACCTCCAAATCACTAAGCAGTTCACTTAGTTTTGATGACTGCTGTTTCTGATTAAAGCATATAATCTGGGGCTGCAGGGCAAGGACCCAGCGGAAACTTCTCACGGGGCGCTCCAGCTCCCAGGCTCTACCTTGCATAATGAGTAGCTTCTGTTTTTTTGTTTGTGGGTTTTTGTTTTGTTTTGTTTTGTTTTGTTTTCTGAATGGGAGCTGTTATCCAGATTGGCCTTGAATTTGAAATCCTCTACCTCAGGCTCTGAGCACTAGGACTCTAGTTATGTCTAGATTAAAGAATCCCTTATCTGGGCCTAGCAGTGGTGGTGCATGCCTTTAATCCCAGCACTCGAGAGGCAGAGGCAGGCAGATCTCTGCGAGTTCGAGGCCAGCCTGGACCACAGAGTAAGTTCCAGGAAAGGCGCCAAAGCTACACAGAGACACTCTGTCTCAAAAAACCAAAAAATAAAAAAACATTTTAAAAAAAAGTACTTGAGCTATGAAAAAAAAATCCCTTTTTTTTTTTTTTTTTTGTCCTGGCTCTGTAGACCAGGCTGGCCTCAAACTCACAGAGATCCGCCTGTTTCTGCCTCCTGAGTGCTGGAATTAAAAGTGTGTGCCACCACTGGCAGGCTTAAGAATCCCTTATCTTACCAGATGTCTAAGAGGTCCTCAAAAAGGGAAGGAAGATGGGTGGTGGTGGTGGTGGTGGTGGTGGTGGTGGTGGTGGTGGTGCACACCTTTAATCCCAGTGCTTGGGGTGGCAGAGGCAGGCAGATCTCTGTGAGTTCAAGGCCAGCCTGGTCTACAGAGCAAGTTCCAGGACAGCCAGAGCTACACAGAGAAACCCTGTCTCAAAAAAACCAAATAATAATAATAACAAGGAAAGGGATAAATGCTCTTTAAACTTATACTTCAAGTCACCTCTGGGGGATTTCTTCTCTTCAGAGCACTTCCAGCCCCCGCTAACTCCCACTCACAGTACCCTTCCAGATCTTAGCAACTCTGAAGCCAGTGGGCACTTTCTGTTGTTGGGGCAGCAAAAGCCACTGGCAAGCAACTGTCTGCTAAGCCTGGGGCCCAGCCAAGAGAAAAGATCCTCCAACTCCCAGGCATTTCCCTCTCTAGCTTTATCCCAGCCACAAAGGGCCTAGGATCTGCCCTACTCGGCTCCATTCACAGAAAACCCTAAAACTTTCTTTAAGAATCTTTTTCCTCTTCTGGTTTGGAAGAAGACCAGAGGTGTTAAAAAGCGAACATCTTGACCGAATTTCCTCCAGGCAAGCTTTCCCTGGGTTCTCCCTCCAACATAGCAGCCTCTCCTGCCAGATGGAGCCAGAGCCAGGCTGCTGGAACTCTGTCCAAAGCAGAGTTCCTGCAGAGCATCGAGAACTCAGTCCTAGGTTGCAGCATCCTCCACAGCTGGCTCCCTGCCCATCACCAAGAAACAGCGACAGCAGTTCCTTAAACCAGACCCTTGGAAGCAAATGAGGAACACACCAATTTAGAGGGAAATGGGCTTGAACTCTGGCGAGAAAAGAGGCCTCTGCACTGGTTGAGTCACGGGACAGCCACCTGCAGCTTGCACGGAACTTCTTCCTGACTTGAAAGAAAAAAAAAAAAAAAAAACCTAAAAATGTGTCTGAGCATTGTGGCTCATGTCTGCAATCCCAGTACTTGAGAAGCTGAGGCAGGAGGATTGCTTTGAGTGTGAGGCTGATACATGGTAAGTTCCAAGCCAGTGTTTCAAAGAAGGAGGGGGAGGAGGAGAAGGAGGAGGAGGAATCCTAAAATGTTAGGGGAAAAATATTCTCCAAAATGAATGCAGACCAACTGTAGGACTCATTTCCCATCTCCCTAAATAAACCCAGCCACATGGTTCTTATCTGCTATTAAAACCAGACAGCCCGTGCAAGGGAGGATAAAACATCGGAGAACACTGGTTCCAAGCAGTGTTGGAACCTCTGGCTGTGTGGTCTGAGTAAGCCCCACAGCCTCTCTCTGGGCCTTCAGTTTCTTTATCTGAGAACTGGAATCCACTTTTCCAGACTGTTTGGGAGATTAGATGAGAAAGCTCCCTGCAGTCATCAAGGACTAAACAAATGAAGCCTTTGACATCTCACAGTAAGTTCTGTACTGCTTACGTTCACAAGTCTACCAGGGGCAAGCTGGCTATGATGGCTAACATCTGTAACCCCGGCCTTAAAGTTTAAGGATCGCCAGACATTGCCAGACATTGGAGGCCAGCCTGGGCTACACAAGGAGACCCTGTCTCAAATACAAGACAGATCAAACAAAAAACTCAAGTGGGCTGAGGTATAGGTTGATTGGTAGAGTGCTTGCTTGCCTGGCATGCACCAAGTCCTAGGTTCAACCCACAACACTGCAGAAATCAGGCATGGTGGTGCACACATGTGAGGTAGAGCACTCAGGAGGTAGAGGCAGGGAGATCACAAGTTCAAAGACATCCTTAACTACACAGTAAGTTCAAATCATCCTGAGCTACATGAGGAGGGGGAAAAAAAAACCTATGAGAGACACCATGAACTAGCATGCTGGGAGAAATCAAAGACCATGGTTGTCACATTCCAGAAGCTTCAGCACACAGCAATCTCAAAGCAACACACACATCTGCTGCTCCTAACTGTTCCCCGGGTCTGCTGGCTTGCATTCTTCTATATGCCAAGTGCCCATCAATCTGGCTCCTTCCTGGACTGCAAAGAAAGGCCCCAAGCTCATCTGCAAGCCAAGCCAGATAGGATGACATCGCCATGGCCCACATTCCCTGTCCCCAGGCCCAGCTGTGGTTGATGCTGTACCATTGCCACCACTCAGGGCTGCTGAGTGTGGCTGGATGCAGAGACAGCCCTCCACTCTGTTTCTAAGTGCCTAGCACTGAACACAACATGGAGCAGGCAGCCCCAGGCCAGCTAAAGACGGGAAAGAAGAAAGGAAAGTGGAATCAGCAGACAGCAGCAGATAGCAACCACGGATGAGGAAGTATCGAAACAGAAAGGGAGAAATCAAAGGAAAAATGAGGAACCAAAACCCCACTGGCATCTGGCATCTGATGGTATTGCTGGAGAGCTCAGCCTTGACTCACTGCCTGTGCCTCTTAAGACATTCTGCAAGGCTGAGTGAGCCAGGCGAGGAGCTGAAGACCCATGAAGGCAATGGGCAACTGAGTGAGGATGGACAAACCTCAGGACCAGGCCAGAGCATGCCTGTGTCTGCTGTCTCATTCCTCAATTGCTTCTTCTAGGACCAGTAACCTTCAGAGCTTCAGTGACAGGCCACTTGAAGAGCCAACATGTAGAGGCAGAGTTAACCATCAAAAATGTAGTGCAGGGTACTGCTCACAACAGCCCAGCAAAGTACCAACCCAAAAGCCTATCCGCTGAGAGAGAGAAATAGAATATTATTCAGTCATAGGAAGAGACGAGGTACTGGCACAGACTGCTACATCAATGAACCCCAAAGACCCTGGAAACCAGCCACCAGCTTCAGATCTATGACATGCCAACGATAGGCAAATCCACAGACAGAGAGACTATATCAGGAGCGGCCAAAGGTTGGGAGCATGGGGAAAGAGGAGAATGTGGAGGGACTACTTCTTAAGTACAAGGAGTTCTTGGGGGGGGGGTTGGGGGAATAAAGAAATCTCTTAGACTTAAGAGTCAGGCATGATGTGTCAGATCTGTGATCTCAGCACTTGGGAAGCCGAGGCAGGAGGATCACAAGTCTGAGGCCGGTCTGAGCTACACTGTGAGACCTGACCTCAAAAGCATCAAAGCAGAGACCTCTCTGGAACTAGTCAGCGGAGATGGCGGCGCCACACCCAGGACATAGCAGACGCCACCAGCTGTGTCTATATGACAGTGGATCTGATGCGATGTGAACTTGACCCCCATTTTTGAAAAGAGAGCGAGGGCAGAGAAAAATGGAGAGAAAATTGGGAAAACCTAGAAGGATGGAGCTGGTTCCCAGGAGTGCTGAGGTACTGAAGGAGCCTGTCACCTCACACGGGGAGGAGGCCACAGGATGTCAGCTGGCGCCTGTGACAGAGAAAGAAACGGTGGCTGAAGCCTGGAAGGGAAAGAGGGCAGTTAGCAAGAGGAAGAGGGAGGGCAGGCTGACATCCCCACAGAAACACCGCTGAACTGACCTTCTTGCTGACAGAATGTCATTTCCTAAAGATGAGTACATGCCCAGCTCTGGGCCAGGCCATGTCACAGGTGTCAGGACACTAGACACCCAATCCCTGGCCTCAGGACTTAACTCTCAGTGGATGTGACCTGGTTGAATAGAATCCAAGGCTTGTGCCACAAAAAAATAAATGAAAAACTAAGAACAAAACCTTCCCTCTTGCTGGTATTCACATTGAGTGTCTAGGTGGGAATTCGAGAGACTCAGGACACAGCCTTAGGAACTAATAGGTCTCCTGCAGGGGGAACTTTGAATGGGGATCCTGATGTAGAAATGCAGCTGTTTAAATTAAAAATTCTGGATTTCAGTCCAAACTGAAGAATGTGACCTCCAACCCTTGTTTTAGACAGAACTCACCCTGGACATACCTCACATGTGTCTAGGACCCCAAGAGCCTTGGGCTGAGTTGTGGGATCCCACAACACACAGAGAGATATATCATGCCTTATGGTACTTCTGGTACCATGGAGAGACAAACAGAAAACATGTGAATGCAGAAAATACAGGGCTGTTAGTTCAGAAAGGAAAATGGGAGAAGCAAGGTCCTCTGTGTGTATGTGTGGGTGTGCTCATGCATGCGTGCATGCATTTGTGTGCATGCTTATGTCTGCATGTTTTTATGAGTATATATACACGTGTGTATATATACATGAGTGTATGAATGTATGCATGCATGCATGTGTTTTCATGGTCTTACCCCAAATAGAACCATATAAATAAGACACCAGCCCAAATCCACCAAGGCTGCTGCTGTAACAATGGACTGCAGGCTGAAACGGAAACAACAGAAGTTTATTCTACAGTTCAGAGCCACAAGTCCAAAATCAAGGGGTGTGTGTGTGTGCATGTGTGTGTGTGTGTGTGGTGTGTGAGTGAGCACACAGCACACATGAGTTCAGAGGACAACTTTCAGAAGTCAGCTCTCTGCTGCCAATGTAGGAAGTGGTTTCTGAAGATCAAACTCAGAACTCTGGTTGTCAAGCCCACATAGCAAATGTATTTCCCTACTGAGCCATGTCAAGGTTGGGTTTTTGTCTTTGTTTTTATGCAAGGAAGGTCTCATTTTGTAGTCCAGGCTGGTCTCCTTCTCCCACCTCTATCTCCCAGGTGCTGGGATTCCAAGTGTTGGCCACCATGCCCAGCTGGCAGGGTTGGCGTCTTCTGGGGCCTCTCCTTGGGGTACAGGTCGCCATCTACTCCCTGTCCCATGTGCTGTCCCTCTATATGTACGTTGTCTCTGTCTAATTTCTTTTTCATAAGGATACTGGTTGTATTAGATTAGGAACCTACCTCAATGACTGCACTCTAACTTCCCATTCAAGAACCTATCCCCAAATATGGTCTCTCAATCTAAGGTTGCAGAGGATAGGACTCCTACTTGGGAATTTAGAAAGGACACAAGTCAGCTGCTCACAGCCTGGGGCTCTCATCACCCTGGATGGCCCCTGGGATCACGAGCCCTCTCCATCAGAAGCCCCTGAGTCTCACCAGGCTCGGCTCACCCTCAGCTGCATCTTCAGGGTCCAGAACACACCTCAGACCTCAGAAGACTCCGTGAAAGGCGGCAGCGAAGGCCCAAGTAAGCAATGAGGTGATGAAACTCTCCTTGAGCAGTTAAGTCCTGTCTAGACCAAGAACTGCAACAGCTTTCTAATCCCCTGAGCAGAGGACAAGGAGGTCCCAGGAAAACACCCCAAAAGCTACTTTAAAGGGGTCAAAGGAGAAAGGATGATCACAGCACAGGATAGGAGGCTGGGACAAGGGCAGAGCTGCCCGGGAGAGTCAGAATGGAAGGACACCCAGCATCAGAGCCTACTTCCTGAACAGCCCCTTGGGGTGATAGCATTCATGTCATCACCACTGACCCATGCACTTCGAATCACACCGGTGTTACTGGCTCCATGAGAATCTTTTCAAGTGCCCTGAGATGAAGTGGGTCCCCAAGGAATACCAACCACTTCAGGAACAAACACGTAGCCACTCAAGCACGGAAGGGCCAGGGGCCCCAAAGTAGAAGCCAGAGCCTCAGTTCCAGTCCCTGCAGCAGCCCTGCTGAAAAGCAGAGGTGAGGAGAGAGGAGTACCCCGGGAGTGCCAGCTCTGCTGCTGCCCTTCACCTCTCGTGTCCTGACCTTGTAGCTAAAGGGCTTTGTGCCCCGGGGACCCGGTGGCCTTGCAGGATATTCAGACTGCTTGTGATATTTTGGGCATGCACCTTCTATCAGTCAGCTCTCCATCACAGTGACAAGAATCCCCAAGATGAACATCTTAGAAGGAAAAAGAGGTTTATTTTTGGTTTCTGGGGCCCCAAGTCTGCAGTCAGCTTGGCCTTGTGGTACCATCATGATGTGGTATCATTGGGCATCAGGCAGAACACAAAATAGGGAGACAGAGAGGAAAAGGAGAGGGGGAAGAGAAGGTGGAGGGAGGAAGGGAGAGGGGGGAAGAAGGAAAGGAAGGGGGGAAGTGATGGAGGGGAAAAAGAGAGAGGAGAGGTGGCACGTTCTAGCCGTCCTTTCGAGGGCAAGCCTCCACCAATCTAATCTCTGTCTACTGGACTCAAGCCCCTAAAGTCTCCGCATCAGGCTGAGCACCAGGCCTCAGTTAGATACACGGACCTTTGAGGAGCATTCCCTATCAAACCACAATTAGCCCCTGCCAACCTCAGTTTCCCACAACCCCAAGCTTCATGTCACAAAGCCAGCCACCTCTTTTCAGAGAAAAATGAATTAAGCTATAAGCCCGAATTCAGAAAATGTGTGCCAGGCTCTCAAGGGTAAACATTCTCTTTATCCTCATTAATTCATCCACCTAGACCTTCAGCCCAGCCAGCCACCAAGTCATTATTGAGTCAGATATGTTCAATGCCAAGTTCTGTGCCAGGCCAGAGCTGTTACAATTTATGACACCCTTACCCAGTCCTGAGGAGCTCAGAGTCTAGTGGGACAAAAGTCAAATACACCAGCCACTGCCATGTGGGGAGGGGAGGCGGGGGGGGGGGGGGGAGTCTACAGAAGCTGGAGGACAGGGAGAGGCCAGACCCCACAGGGTAAGGAAAGGTCCACCTGAGTAGATCTTGACTGGGATTATCATTTTCAAGTGTGTACATCTATTTGCTGTTACTATAATAAGATATCTGAGGCTGGCAAAAATCTATAAAACTAAAGGTTTGGATCCAGCAAGGTGGCACATTCTGGGTAATTCCAGAATGAGAGGCTGAGGCAGGAGGACCATGAGTTCCAGGCCAGCCTGGGCTATATATAGTAAGATTATATCTCAGGAAATATTAGAGAGGGGGGGGATGGGGGGAAGGAAGGAGTAGAGGAGGCTGGAAGAGAAAGAAAGAAGATAAGAGAGAGGGAGCAGAAGGAGGGAAGGAGGAAGGCTGGCCTCCTCAGCTCACCATTCTGGAGGGTCAAGAGCATGGTACCAGTCATGAGTAAGCTCTGGTCAAGGTCCCAAGGCAGAAATCATCATAATGATATAAATATAGAAAAAAAAAAGCCAGACATGGTGACACACACCTTTAGTCCCAGCACTTGGGAGGCAAAGACAGGTGGGTCTCTGTGAGTTCGAGGCCAGGCTGGTCTACAAAGCAAGTCCCAGGACAGCCAGGACTGTTTAACAGAGAAACCCTGTCTCAACCCCACCCCTGCCCCCTAAAAAAAAGTACAGAAAAAAAAAGAGAGAGATCAATAACCAGACAAGAGGTTAGAGCAGGAAGGGCTGCGCTTGCCCCTTTTCCAACAATAACTCATTAACTGAGGGGTTGTATAGAACTAACTAATTCCTTCCATGAGCAGACCCCTAATAGCCTAACAACCTCCCACCAGGCTCTACCCACTAAAGGTCCTAGCGCTTCAGCACTCCACACTGAGGGCAAGAAGGAGACATGTGGGCCACATGCATACCATGATGCTCAGGCATGGGTGAAGGGAAGAGCCTTTAGACACGAGCAAGCACTGAGCTTTCACAAAAACCACTTTCACAAAAGTGTGAAAGGGTCTGGCTCTTCCAGACCAGGCAAAGAGGAGGCTGGAGAGCAGGGGAGGCCAGGTGACATTTGTTCAGGGTCCCTGACTGTCTACACAAGGCCCAACAAGAGGCCCTTGACACTTCAGGCCACGAGGAGCCATTTTAAGGATAAGATTAAAACTTGGAGAGGATACTGTTGATGGCCACATGCAGCCTGAGATCCTTGGTCCAGCAGTCATTTAAGAGACCACGACTAAGGACCAGGTGAGTGGAGAACCTGCTACTGCTACTAGCATGTCAGAGACCTTCAAACCGCTCCCTCCAGCCTTCTCTCCTGGGGTCCAGCCTATAAACATGGCTGTCTGCCTTCTCCCTACAGATGACAAAGAGGAACAGACAGGTAAGTAACTGGTAATCAGTCACGCAGCTGCCTGTCTGTGTGGTAACCCTGCCTGTATCTCTCACATTGCTCCCCGTTTGCAGACTTGTAGCCGTAGATATATCTTTTTTTTCATGATTCACAGGGAAGCATCAATTTACACCTTCAACTGCTTCTTGAGAAACCATCTCCCCTAGACTGGTAATAAAGCAGCCCAGCCGCTAAGAGCAACGGGGCACCCCAATTCTCCTAGCCCTGCTACTCACTGCAACCATGGGCAGACAGCAACATCAGCAGTACCCTAGAGATCCTGAGGGGAGCCATGTGAGGTCTGTGTCACAGTCCCATGGGGAGGGAGGTTGAAAAATAGGAAAAGTAGCTGTTGTGACCCGGGTCCCCCTGAAGCCAGCACTGAGGATCCCAGGCCTGGGAGATGGAGGATTTCAGGCATGCATGACTCCCTGCCCCTACATACGTTCTCTCATCACTGGCTTCTTGGGTGCTATGGGTGGAATTTGAAATGCCCCCCCACCCCAACACACACATACAAACTCATGTTTGAACTCTTACTCCTCAGCTCATAATGCTACCCTGAATCTGTGTAGCCTTTAGGTGGTGGAAGTCCAGATGGTAGACGTAGGCTGCTATGGGCAGGCCTTTGGAAGTTACATCGGTCCCTGGTTCTAGTCCAACTCTCTACTTCTTGATCAACCATGATGTGAACAGTATCCACTTCCCAAGCCCAGCTCCATGTGCAGAGCTTTTCTGATCTACCTTCCCCATCACGATGAGGCCAACACTGCTTCCTCAGTCCCCACTGCGGGTTTGGCTGCGTTCCAACATCTGCTCCATTGACCGGGATCTCCTCACCCCGGGAACTACCCAGGGTGGCTCTACGAAAAACTGTCCTACCACAGAGCAGCTAGCTACAGTTACTTTTCTCAGGTGAGACCCAGGGAGTCCAGAGCCCCTCAGATCTCTGCCAGCCGCATCCACCTCTGGGCTTTAGGGAGCAGACACAGAGCCTGGCTCAGAACCCTCTGTGTGAGCCTCCACAAGAGCCAACCCCACATTCCTCCTGAGCATGCTGTCATCATCGACTAGAGAGCCATGACCTCCCCTCTTCGGTGCGCTCAAGACCAGACACTTGCTGATGTTCTCACTGGAGGGTGGGGAGGCTCCTCTCTGGCCTCTTGCCTCAACAGCTGCCACAAGCCCAAGCAGAGACAGATAGCTCTGTGTCCTGGTGACAGAGGGAACTGGAGAAACAGGATTTACAGAGGGCCCACGAGTGCCACCATAAAGGCCAGGTGACAAGGACAGGGTTGACAAAGCTGAGGAGGACTTCAAGGACTGCATCTGAGTGGCTAGAAGAAGCTATCAACATCCCTTCTACCATGTCCCAGCTGGAAGACATTCATCTGTCTTCTTCTGGTCTCTCTCACAAGAAAGCATTTACCATGGTCAGCCGTGGTAGTACATGCCTGCAATCCTAACCTCTCAGGAAGTCGAGGCAAGAGGATCATGGGTCTGAGGCTAGCCAGCCTGGGAAATGTGGACAGGTTATATATATATATAGTGTGTGTGGGAGGAGGAGAAGAAAGAAAAGAAAATCAGCTATGGTGGCATGCTGCACACCTGTAATCCCAGCATTAAAGAGGTGGAGGCATGGATATCAATAGTTCAGTGCCTTTCTTAGCCGCATAGCAAGCTTGAGGGCAGCCTTAGCCACATAAGACTATGTCTGAGAAAGATAGCGAGATCAAGAGAATTTACACAATTCAGGGACCTCTCCCGGAGAGAGAAATGTTTAGGGCACCTGAATGCACCCGCTGTAGAAACATCTGTCTATAAGATGGTTTATCTGTCACCTACTCAAAGATAAGACTCCCCTTAATTACTGACTTGCTGTTAAGATTCTAATCTGTGTTGCATTTTATAATCCCCCAAGGAGGCTCTGGATGAGAGGAGACTGCAAAACGGACTCAGGTTTAAGTGAATAATTCAAATACACCTTGACCAATTCCAAGGGCCACAGAATGGCCATGACTGTCTTGGGCAAACTCACCTTCAGCGGTGATGCTACACACGGACAAAAGGTGATGGTGCCTGAGAGGTGTGGAGGGACTCTGAGAAAGCAGATTTCTTCAACCAAGAAAAAGCAAATACATAGAGAGCATTGACTGAGAAACAGTCAAAGCCGAGACTGAAAAAGGAAAATGAAATAACGAAAGCGACAGTCGTCGGCAGGGAGCCAGACCCTCTGCAGAATGCTTGTGCTCCAAGAGACAAAGCTCACTTGGCACAGCTCTGTGCCTCGCTGGACCTATTCAAAGACACAGATACTGAGGCACAAGGCAAAGTATGTGTGTGCCCCAGATTTCATCAACCAGTGCCCAAACTGTGGTGGTTCAGCTAAGAATAGCCATGGTCGCCATCGTGACACCAGACTGCCTATCCAGCACCAAAGACAGAGTACCCCCATCCCAGCCTGGGTCATACCCTCCACCGGCAGTGTGCTAATGGCTGGCTTGTGGTGCTGTGGGGAGTTAGTAGGTCCTAGGAGGAGGAGGTTAGAACTTTGCCCTGATGGAGACAATGGGATCCCACTCTCTTTCTGCAGCAGCTGGCCTGTCCACCATGTGCACTCATCAGGAATCAATGTGCCATCCCAGGCTCAAAACAACAGGGCAAGACCGTGAATAGAAAGGATGATTGATCCTGAAGATATATATGTCCCTTTAGTTCAGGTGACTTTCTCAGGTACTCTGTCATAGCAACAGAAACTCCTCCCACTGTAGGAGTGACCCAGTAATCAAGCCAGTCCCAAGAGAGGCCATTTCGTTAGCGCCTGGTTTTCTCTTCAGCAGTAACCAACACCAACCACGGCCCTTACATGAGGTAACACAGTTCACGTCCCGGAGGCTGAGTAAGCGGGTTCGCTCCGTGACAGACATGATGTGCCTTGAGTCACTCACACTCTTCCCCGTCTGTCCGTCCTGTTAATCACAGCCTGTGGGTGTATGATGCCTGCATGGAAACAAAGATTCTACAAGTGTCATCAAATTCTTTGTTATTTTGTTTCCTTTGTGTGTGTGTGAAACCAAGTAATCGCCATGGTGGAGGACAGAATCATAGTCCCCTGCATCAGTGTCAAAATAAATGATCCTTCTTGGTCTTACTACATCCCCGGTCCAGGCCATTAGCTAGAGGCTGGGTCTATGAAGATTGCTTGGCCTTAGGGACCCCAGAGTGTGGAGGGGCCTGGGCCTGTAGGGTGAGTGGCAATGTGTCAGTAAAATCTGCTGAGGACAGTACCCAAGGCCAAGAAGTGAGAGCAGGCTAGTGAGGCTGTGGGCTATATATCAAGTCTCAAAGCATACAATTATTAAAATCCTGGGATTCTGCAAACTGTTGTGCCATTTTGTCCACACTTATCTATTAAAGTGACTGATGGCCTGAAGCTCCTAGCTTCAGGTTAGGGACTAGTCACAGGAAAGACTAATGCAAGATTAGAGAATCATGACTTCGCAGTTTTACTCCCAACTCCAGGGAAATGTGGATGAGGGTTGAGTTGATCCCAATGACCAATCACATAATTAATCATGCCTACAGAATGAAACTTCCATAAAACCCCAAATGTCTGGGTGTAGAGGTTCCTGGAAGGTGGTTGGAGAGGCCATGGAACCTCTACTCCTTCAACACCTGATGATGGGCATCATTGCATCCCTTCAAATAGGGTATATAATTGTCTCTCTGACTTCCAACGCTGTTGCAAATCAGCTGAACCCCACGATGGGAACCCAGGACAGTAAATGTAGCCAGCAGGTTGGAAGCACAGGTTTGGGATTGGCACTGGAATTAGGGGCTCTCTTGTGGCACTGCACCCTCAGCCCGGGAGGCCTGATACCATCCTCAGGTGGTGTCAGAATTGATCTGAGTCTGAGGACACCCAGAGGACCTGTGATGAGGAGAGACCCCTATGTCCTTCTGCACAATCCAAGAAGATGTCTGTATTGTGGGATCAGAGTGATAGCAACTGATGTCCCCAGAATGCTCATCTCAGTGGAAAGAAAAGGGGACCATAGCAGAAACACAAACATGTGCCAAGGTACAATGATTCTGGAACAGACCTTTCTCCAGAAAAGATATAAAAGCCAATAAAATGTGGAGGGGAGCCGGGCGGTGGTGGCGCACGCCTTTAATCCCAGCACTCGGGAGGCAGAGGCAGGCGGATCTCTGTGAGTTCGAGGCCAGCCTGGGCTACCAAGTGAGCTCCAGGAAAGGCACAAAGCTGCACAGAGAAACCCTGTCTCGAAAAACCAAAAAAAAAAAAAAAAATGTGGAGGGGAGAAAAACCAGCCTGGCAATATATTCCTGTAATCTCAGCACTGGAGAGGTAGAGACATGAGGATCTGGAGTTCAAAGCCAACCTTGGCTACATAGCAAGCTTGAGGCCAACTTGGGTTTCATGAGACCAAATCTCAAAAGCAACAACAAAAACCTGTGACGTGATGTCCAACATGATGACTCCTCAGGTTAATGCAACCACACAACAAAAAGAAACAGTTTCTCAGTGTAAGACAGGGAAGAACAAGTGTTGGTGAGGGCCTAGATATGCTGGGACTCTCTTTCATCACTGCTGGGAAAGAAGCTTTTCAACACGCCAAAAATAGAAGAATCATGTGATCCAGCAAGTATATACCCCACACAATGAAAACACAGATGCTTGTTACACCAATATCCATAAAAGCAACATTAATTATGACCCAAAAAGGAGAAACCACCCAAATGTTCACCCACTGGCAAATGGGTAAAGTCCAATGTGGCACATCTATGTAATGGAATATTATTTAGTCACAAAAAGGAAGAAAGTGCTGATGCAAGCTACAATATGGACAAGTCTTAAGAATAGTATGCTATCCGGACTGAAATACTCCCCCCAAAACTAAAGATTACCTAACAAAAAATAACCAATACCAGGCAGGAGAAACCCTCTTCTGAGATGTTGGTCGGCGTTGTACTAGAGACTCCCCAAACATTATAGGCTATTGCTATTTCCCTTGGTTGCTGCCAAGAGGTAGAAGTCATCCCTACTGCTGAAGACGCCATGCTGTTCAGACCCAGGGCCCAGAGGCCCCTGAGCTGAAACTGAACTGAATGCCTCCACCCTGAGGGCTAGCTTTCATGGTATAAGAAGCCACGGAAGCAATGAACAGTCCTGCCCAGCCATTTTTCCTATGAACACAACAAGGACCAGCATGGCACAATAACCCTAAGAGGTATTGTGCACACATACCTTGGCAGTAACCAACAGCTCTCTAATTGGACTTAAGATCCACTCAAGAGGAAAATCATGTCTGGTCCTGGAAACCTAGCCAACTACCCAGGGCTAGTAAAGTCATGGATCCTGGAAAAGAACCTACAGCCATCACTTTACTAATGCAGGGTCATCCCTAACTACACGCTAATTTTGTTTTTATACTTACAGGTAAGTGTAGTCCTCACCCTTCATCAGATAAACTTCTCTTCACAACAGGTGGAGACCATCACACAAAACCACAACCGATCAAAATGCGGAGCTGTGGAGCCCAGTCCCAACAGATACATCAAATAACTACTCGTAAGGCTCAGGGAACATTCCAGAAGAGGGGGCAGAAGGGACTGCAAGAGACGGAGGATCGGGGAGCTTGCTGGGAGACGGTGTCTCCTAGTAATGTCAGAAACAACACCTATCAAGTCTCACCAACACGACTTCATCAACGAGGGCTGAACAAGGATGACAACAGACATCCTAAAGCAGAAGTGGAAGTGGAAAGGCCAGAAGACCTCAGCCCTACACAAAGAACTACAGGTGACTGATGGAAGCTGAGACTGGGAGAAACAGCCTTCCCCAGGGACGAGCACACCAATGGGTCATCCAATACATCCTAAAAACATATATAGACAAGGAACATTATACAGACCAAGAAGATTATATTTAGAAATATATACATCTACAGATACACATATAAGCGTGTAATAACAATTCATGAAGAAAGGAACAAGGAGGAGTATTCGGGAGGGTTTGGGGGAGGAAAGTAAAGGGGAAAATGATGTAATTATACTATAATCTCAAAAATAATAAAATAAGAACATTATGCTAAGTGGAAGAAGCCAGGTATGACTTCATTTATGGAAAATCACTACAACAGGAAATCTACAAGCAGTAAGTGTGTGGGCACCTGAGCCTGAGGTAGTGGGGACTAAGGCGTAAGGAAAGTAACCATGGTAACAGATATACAACTCCATGGATGTTAAAAAAAACAAACAAAAATAATACGTATGGTTTTGCTTGCTTCTAATGAATGTTCTGTCTCAAGAAGGCTATCCAAAAAAGAAAAACAGAAAAGGGGGTAAGAAAGAGGAACGAGCCAGGGAGGGCACTGCAGGGAGGGACGAAACCGCTTAGGGAAGAAAACAGCATGGAGAACGAAGTCACTGTGAGACTTGGAAGTTCCAGGTGTTCCTGACAAGGTGACATGTGCGCAAACGGCTAAGACTGCATCTGGCAGCAGACAGGGTTGGTCTCGAGGAAGAAGACTGCAGATGCAGCTAA
Organism: Peromyscus attwateri; assembly: GCA_902168425.1. NCBI lineage: Eukaryota > Metazoa > Chordata > Mammalia > Rodentia > Cricetidae > Peromyscus > Peromyscus attwateri. The sequence goes on from CABHPP010099908.1 coordinate 35,356, forward strand.
GGCATGCTCTACAGTTGTGCTTCCCGGCTCTGAAAGCCCAGAATCCAAAATGCTCCACCTACATGATACCCCAAATGGAAAATTCCACGCTGACTTCATACAATGAGTGGTGGAGAAAACAAGCGTTTTAAAAATACCATAGGAGCTGGGTAGTGCGGTGCAATCCTGTAATCCCAGGGACTTGGGAGGGTGAGGCAGGAAGATAAAAAATTCAAGGCCAGCCAGGGCTACAGCAGGGTTTGGAGGCCAGCCTAGGCAAGTTAGTGGGATGCAGTTTCAAAATAAAAAATACAAGTAGGGCTGGGATGTAGTGCAGTGGTACCCCAAGAACACTAGAACTAGGATACTAGCCCGGTATGTGTAAGACACTGAGTTTAATCTTCAGTAACATCACACTCAACATGCACTCACACACAGGCATGCACTTCTGTCTAAACTTAGGTCTGGTACCCAAGATATCTCATTATGTGTGTGCAAACATTCGGAAATCTGAAATGCATTTTGATCCAAACACTCTGGATAAAAGGACATTCAACTGTATTGTTGTGGCAATGAAATACCCCAGAAACCTTAAACACGGAGAGTGCTATGGTCAATCAGCCTTAAAAGTCACCATGGAAGGTAGCCAAAGGACCTGGGTTCCATCCCTGGCACTAGGAGAGAGAAGGGGGAGGGAGGGAGGAAGAGAGCAAACGTGTGTTCCATTCAGTCTCCTGGGACCTTTCCTTTGCTCCAGGAACAGGCAAAAGATAAGAAAAGAAATTCTGACATCCTTTAGCAGGCTCTAGAACTTCACCTCTCCCACAAACTAACCTTTCCCTCATTACAAGAAAGTCTCTTCCAAGTGTCCATCAGAAGCCCATCAGGCCAGGTTAAAAAAAAAAAAAAAAAACAACCAATTAAGACCAATGAATCCAGCCCTAGCAACAGGAACTCTTCTGTAACAGTTTACACCAAACCAAGGAGAGCTTCAGCTCCAGCATTCTGTGGCTTCAGACCAGCAAGACCTGCGTGTACCCCGAGGCTCCTAAGAAACTGCTCTGCACACATGGGACTCCAAGGGGTCTCCCCAAGATCCACAGCATCCCCAGAAGCTTGCTAAAAGTGCAGATGCTCACCAAGTGGTGGCACACCCTTGTAATGCCAGCACTGGGGAGGAAGAAGGAGGAGGAGGGAGTTCAAGGCTGGCCTGAGCTGTGCTTACCCTGTCTCCAAGGGGGAGGGGAGCAAAATAGTGCAGAAGCTGGGGCTCCACCCCAAGTCCTAGAATCTGAACCTGCGCCTCTTGAGAAGCCCAGGAGATCTGTCTTAACTACATGCTGCACTAAGACATCCCTGTACAGTGAGCTCAGAAGGGCAATGGAAAGAGGTGTCAGCAGCCCTGCAGTGGGAATCCCAATTAACAGGGTTAACCGAGTCTAACTTGGCTCAAAACCAGAGCACGAAGAACCCTGAATTCCACTAACAGGGTGTGTGCAGACATCAAGCTCTTCCCCTGACCCTCACGGGAGCTCTATAAAACTCACAATTCTGCACTTGCCTGGAGTCCGGCAGGCAGCAGCAGCTGCAGAGAATCCTGAGCTGCAGAAGCCAGCCTCCTGCCTTGCACTCCTCCGCTGCCCACATCTGGGAGGCGGCCCCACCACCGGGGTGTGCTGGATGATGGCAATGGGAGCAGCAGCGGGGGTCACATTGCAGCCCCCAACCTTGTCCACACAGAGCACCAGTTTCCCCTTGGGGCTCATGAGGTGGCAACCATGTCTTGAGTGTATGAATTTTCTGATGTTGGGGACAGTTGGGGACTCTCTTAGGCTTGCTCCCTGCTACTGCAGCTCTTCTTGTTCATCCAAACCTTGGGCCTGTGTCCTGCCACCCAGCACCCTGGGCCTTCCATTCCGCCAGCTGCCTTGCTGTGGGCTGAACCTTGTGCTTTTGTTCACTGTCAGGCTTTTCCCCCTGCCTTCACCCTGTGGACATATCTCTTTCCTCAGATTAAATATACTTACAGAGGTCTAATTCCAAAACATGTTCTTTCCATGACCTCCCACAGCGCCACATAATCCACTTAAAAAAAAAATCCAATATCCAATCTAATTCCAGGACTTAACGTGTCTTACAGATAAAGTAAAAACTACCCACTCCATGCACCCATATGCCTTGATGCTCAAACTGGGGCCCATTGGCCAGCAATAGCAGCAAGCTCTTGGGAGCTAGTTGGAAATGCAGCCTCTCTGTGCGGGGAAAGATGAAATGCAGTCGATTGCCCAGGCACAGGTGACATTGCTTGGCCTTGGCATGTGAGGCAGGGCAGTCTCCTGGGACTGAGCCTTTCACCCACAAGCTCTCACTTGTACCACAAAGCCAGCAATGTCAGGCTTGGTGGACTCCGAGCAGACTCACTTGGTATCAGTGGAGAACAGCTTGAGGGAGAGAAGGAAACCATTAGGGAAGTCCATGTTGCCTGTGTCCAGTGAAGGGCTGGGGTGTAGCTGAGTGCAGAAGACTTTCCTAGCAGGTGTGAGACTTGGTTCGACTGCTGTACTCAGCCCCTTTGTTTATAATACCAGAATCCCAGACTGGGTCCTAGATTTGATCTTGTGTTGAGAACCGCCCTTGGTTATCAACTACTCAATGGAGCTATATTTTTCCCTCTACGCACAATGAATGCTGGGAGTTATTTATCAATAAAACACTTGCTTAATGAGAAGGGTAGACTCGAACTAAATTTAAAGTTCTGCTTTCCTACTTCGATTCCTAAATTATATTACAAATCAGCAGCAGATGCCTCCATGACGGCCTTCCAGGAGCCACCACCAAAATAAGGACTCTCTCTCTGATGATTAAATTAGGACAAAAAATCGTTTCGGTAGAGTTTTTAAAATAGCATCTCTGAGGAATTTTTACAACTTAATTAGTTTTCTTGTGGATTAACCCTGGCGTTCTCTGCAGCTGACAGAATGGTGAGGAAGGCGGTGAGGAAGGAGGAAGAATTGAGATACGTAGACAGAGCAATGAATGCTAACATCTGGAAGGACTTTGGGCCAAACCTGTGTGACCCCACAGTCTCTCCAAAGAGGTTACATGTCAGTTGTGCAGGGCAGGAGAGTCCCCAAAGACTTCCCAAGGGAAGGTTTTTATTTGTATTTTATTGCTTGTATATTTGTGTGTGAGTGTGCTTATGAGAGTATGCGAGTACATAGATATGTGTGTGTGTGTGTGTACACTTATGTGCAGGTGCATGTACATATGTGTGCGAGTGTATGTAAAGGCCAGAGGTTGATGTCAGGTGTCTTCTCCAATTGCTCTCTTTATTTTACTGCAGGAGGGTCTCTCGATGAACCTGAGGTTTGCCCACTAGACTACTCACTCTAGCTAGATAATTTCCCCAAGGATCCCATCTCTACCTCGAAATCACAGGGATTTACAAGCGAGTGCTGGGGAGCTGAACTCCCTGGTCTTTATCCACGGAGGCATCTTCTCTCCACACTACCCGCACGGAGGAGTTTATAACTGCTAGCCCCAGATGGTTGTATCTGCATTGTACAAAGTACATGCTCATGTAAAAGACAGAAAGAAAACTGCGGAGCCTAGAATCAGGAAAGGATGGTGTTTATGCCAAGTGGACTAAGCGTCTATTTGGTGTGCTCAGGGAGTACTTGATGCTAGGACTGCTTATGAAAAGGAAACCTACGGGGAAGGAGCAACTCTGGCTCCACTCCATGGAGGTTTGGTGATCTGAGTCTCCCAGCCCCCAGCCCCCATAAAAAAGACAGTAGATAGATTACCGGGATTGGGGGTAGGGGGATGGAGGGGGGAGTATAAATTTAGTAACATTGAAGACTCCGGAGTCTCCCTCAACGAAAGACCACACGGTTGAACACTTAACACCTTCTCAGAGAAGAGGGAAGTGGAGGCTGTTAGAGTTGGAGGCAGTTTTTGAGGAAGAGTGATTTTCAGGAGGAATACATGGATCTAGAGAATGGATAACAATGGGACAAACCCCAGCTGGAGTGAGCAGGGTATCAACTCTAGTCCTCCCTCCTAAGGGCTGATCCGAAGGAGCTGCCCTTTACGTGGATGAGGAGTGTCTCAGAATGAAAGCCTGACCTCAGGAAGAAAAATGGTGGAGACAGGGAATGGAGATGGGAGGAAGGTCAGACAGACAGACAGACTTCCACTCGCCTTCTATTGAAAATGTTCAGGACGCCAAAGCCATTCCCAGGCCAGGCTCAGGGTCCCCGAGAGGCTGGGACCAAACTACCTTGAAACAAACTTTCAGCACAAGCAAGAGGCAAACCTATGTTGTTTTAGCCACTGAAATTCCAGAACTTCTTGTTACTGTTTGTCCTCACCTGTCCTGACATCACCCAAGTTCATAATGCGACCATCACAAGAACATCTCTTCATTGCAAACTGCTCAAAAACATCATTTCCCAAAGGTAGGGGCTCTAATTTGCCCCTGAGCAACGTGATTCATCTCAAACACCCTCTCTCTACTCTTCAAACTTCACTCGGGCAGTCTTTACCCCGTTTCCCTTTCTTTTTCCTTTTCCCAGGTTTCCTCGTATAGTTGTGATTTTATCTTATTGTACCATATGCTTTTTGGTAAGATGCCTTAAATGCTTTCTGGAACAAGGTGACAGACAGGCAGCCACACGCACAGACACACTAGACTTGGCTGCAGAAGAAACCCGGCGTAAAAACAAAACAAAACAAAAAACAGTCAAATCTACCTCTCAAAGTGCAAAGATTTGCTGTGCCGGGCTATCTAAAGGAATGTGACCCGAGTCCAGGGCACAGTCCTTCAATCCATTCTAGCCATGATGGCTACTAAGTGTACATACAGTCCCCAACCATCCCTGCTTTTATACTGCAATTCATTTCTGGACGCCGCCATCTCCTTTTGCTTCCTCGTAAGAAGTACAAATTCTGCTAACTCCATGGAAAAATGAAATGTCACTGAGCAACATTTTAAATTTTGAAATTCCATTTTAGTTTAGGTATTGAGCCCTTCTGCATTCCTGGTCCAGGAGTAAGCACCGGTAAGCCTCATTTTAACCAGTTCCTCTTGGGGATTTAGACGGTATACCGTTAGGCTTGCCCTTGCTAAGAAGTGCTGTGTTGGCATGGGGATGTTCACACCCTTGTCTAACAGAGGCCTCTGGACTACAAGTACAACCCAGGGGTCAGAAGGCATACACACCCTAACGCTTTTCAGTGATGGTGAGTTGTGGTGTTGCATTCCTAGAACCCAGCACTTGAAGACTGAGACAGGAAGACTGCCTAAACAGTCAGTTCTAGGCTCACCTGGGCTACAGAGTAAGACCCTATCTAAAAAGAACAATGAGCTGGGCAGTGTTGGCACAGACCTTTAATCCCATCACTCCGAAGGCAGAGGCAGGTGGATCTATGTGAGTGTTCAAGGCCAGTCTGGTCTGCAGAGTGAGTTCCAGGACAGCCAGGGCTACACAGAGAAACCCTGTCTCAAAAACTAAACAAAACAAACAACAACAAAAAGGATCACAATGAAAGACACTTTGGTTACTTACTCCTTAAGGCTGTCTTTTTTTCAGCCAGGCATGGTGACACACACCTGTAATCCCAAGCAATAGGGAGCAAGGATAGAAGAAGGGTCCCAAGTTCCAGGCCAGTCAAGACCAAAAAAGTAGACTTTGCCTCAAAAAATCATAAATAAATCTTTGTAGTTACATTCTGCCCCTGAGTTATAGAGAGATGGAATCTGTTGGTGAAGTTTTGTGTTCTTTATTAGAAAGAGTCTAAGACACTTTGATTTGGGGAGTGTCTGTTTTTTAATTTGTGTGTGTGAGTGTGTGTGTCTATGTGAGCATAGGTGCCTGTGGAGGACAGAAGAGGGCACCAGATCTCTTGGAGCTAGAGTTACAGGCAGCTGTGAGTCACCCAACGTGGGTGCTGGGAATTCCCATCCTCTGTAAGAGCAGCAAGGGCTCTTCACAGATTGGCTACCTCTCCATCCAGATTTGGATTTTTAAAAAAATAATAGCTTATAAAATGAACTTTGTGCATTATGAACATAAACTTTTATATGGTGGGAACCTATGGCAGAGTAAATCACTCACCCAAGGTTGAATGTAGTGGCTTATGCTTGTAAATCCAGCACTTCAGAGATTGAGGTAGAAGGATTGCCACAAGTTCAAGGCCACCCTTGACTGCCCTAATGAGTTCCAGGCAAGCCTGGCCTGCAACTTAATGTCCTGTCTCAAAAAAAACTTTCTTGGATAGAAAGTAAAAGAGATTGGAGAACATGCCTCAATAACCTGAAGATCTCCCAATAGGCTCCACTTTTTAAAGGTTTCCCTGGACCAACCCTTTAACCACATCCACCTCTGAGGACACTTAAGATCCAAAGAAAAGCTGGGTGTGGTGGTACACACTTGTAATCTCTACACTTGAGAGGCTGAGGCAGAGTTCAAGGACTACTATGAATTCAAGGACAGCCTGGGCTACACTTGGAGTATATGGGCAAGAAGAGCAGGAGTTCAAGGTCATCCTCAGCTTCATCCTGGGTTTGAGGCCAGAGTGAATTCCGTGAGACCCTGTCTTAAAACAACAACAAACCAAAGTTTTTTTTTTTTTTTTTTCTCAGAACACAGCACAAGTTCTAATTTCTGGACTATCCACGGTAGCTTTTCTGCTATCACAGCAGCCCTGTGGGGTGGTGGCAGATAGAGCACGTGTGGCCCCTCATCTCTCACTGCCTCCCACATCAGCTTTGATTTCATTTTGCCTCTTGGCCCACAAAGCCTAGAAAACATTACTTGGCCTTTGCTAGAAAAGGTTTGCCAAGGCAAGTTCAGAAAGAGAAGCTCCAGGAAACCTCCCGAGGGAGGATGGGCAGACTCCCTAGCTAAAGTACAGGACAGGAAGGGGAAGAGGGTCAAGCGTGGGGGACCGGGCAGACAGATGGAGACAACCTTCGCTCAGTCAGGAGGGTGGGCAGAAGACTGGTAGCGAAAGCAGAGATTACGGGCTTAGTTTTCACTTGTGAAATCTGAGTGCCTGGGAATCGAATCTGGACTCGAATTTGTAGCTTGAGAAAGGAAGTAGATACAGTGAACCAGGAAGTGAGGCGAATAAAAACAAACCTTTATCGGAGGGCACACAGAGATCCCAAATGGGACAGAAGGAAGTAAGCAGATTCTTATAATACTCCACATTGGGGTGGAGGCATGCAGCTCAGAGGTTGAACATTGGCTGAGCATGTACAAGGCATTGGGTCCCCAGCACAAACAAACAAAAATCAACCAACCAAAAAATAAATAAATAAATAAATAAATAAAATAAAAAAAATAAATAAAATAAAATAAAAAGCCACTCCACATACACTTCTCATAGTTCATGGTTCGCACACACAACTACAGTTTTACAATGTCACCTCATGCTCTGCTCTGCCAAAGGAAAAGCCTTCTGGCTACCATTTCTACTTTTCTCTATAGATATAAACACCACCCCAGAATCATTGCTTCTGCAGGAAGAGAAGAATCTACTAATTTGCCAATTAGGGACAGGGGAATCCGTCCCAGCATTCTGTCAAAAAGACCTGTCATTTTTACCTTGCTGCTGTGGGGTTATAATAAGGGAGAACATTATAGGAATGCTGTCCCCTGGGGGCCTAGTAACAGTCACAACACCATGCATGCACACAGGGCTTCCTGGTTTACCACACACATCCTTTCACCAGTGGGGGCCAGCACGGCCTTCACAATAAGGATCTACCCAGCCACCAGACACAAGCTGGGCCTTTTTAGGCTGAAAATACAGGAAGGTAGGAGGTGGCTCATTCACATTTCTAGGTGGAAGTAAATCGCAGGGATTTGCCCAGTGGTTAACAGATGTCGGGGATTCCTGCCGACTTGTTGCTAAGGGAACTTTTGTAAAGATGCCTGTAGTCCATAAAATCCAGAAGCTCTGCCCGATGCTTTAAAGTCTCACGAGTGGCCGCAAGGCCAGGCCAGCACACGGAGTTTTTGAAGGGTGGTTCCTGCCGGGCAGAAACAGACAGTGCTATGGCCAATGGTAGAGGTTCAAACAGCAGCAGCTGCTGATGTGGGCCCCCTAATTGAATGGCAGGATGACTCTGAAAATGGCACAATTTCAGTCCCAATTACACACCTTGGGGAGCCACCAGCCCTAATTGTGAACAGAGTCAATGACTACCCCCCCCCCCAAAATATTGGTGTGAAGGTCAAAGTCACATCCATTTTAGGTAATTTTCCTGTTAGAAGGGAAAAGGCCCTAGATTAAAATCAATTTATGTACCATAGCAAACATCTCCTGAATGTCAGGCAGCTCGGAGACACTGTGTCCATTAATTATCAAAGCTCTGGCATGAAAAGGCTGGCCTGGCGTGCTGATGGCTTAGTGGACAGGCAGGCCTGGCTTTAGGGCCAGGCAAAACATTTTTTCAGATTCCAGCAGCATCATTTACTATGCACTTCTATAAAGAAACCCCTGGAGTCTTTAAAAAAATGTTTTTAACTCCTAAGATAGAAATAGAGGAATAGAGAGTCTCCAAATCAAAAGGCCATGACATCTTTTGTGCTTCTAGGGTCTTTCTCTCTCTCACACAGACACACACACACACACACACACACACACACACACACACACACACACTGGTCCAACAGACGAGCTTAAGCCTTGCTGCCTCCTTCTATGTGTGTCACATGATGTCTTCACCATCCTTGGGAGGCAGGAAATGTGCAAGGTGGTCCTCCATGAATCCTGCTCCCATTTCCAAGCCTGAACCTACCTCCCATCCATGCTACTTCTAGACTGTTCCTGTGACTCACTTTGCCAGCAGCATATGGCAGAGTGATGTGCTCGACCTGGGTCAAAGCCTTAAGAAGGTCCAGCAAGTCATCCCTTTGTATCCTTGGAAGTTGGCCATCGACTACATACAAACTCTAACTACCCTGCAGAGAAAGGCCGTGTGACAATTCACTGAAGGAGGAGACACCACGTGGAAAGAGGCCATACGGAACAACCAGGTGAGTGAACACGGCCCTTCTAGGAGGCCAACCCAATGGAGTCTCCTGGACTCAATCCTCAGCTGCCATTTGACCTCAACTCTCCTGGCATAGGAGTTTGCCAAGGTGAACCAACAGAAGGACCACTCAGCTGAGCTCCGTCCACTCAGAGTCACATAGGATGAATTCTGGGGTGCTTTGTCACCTAGCCGTAGACAAACCACCTCTTCATTGACCACAGCACAGCCCATCCACTCCCACAGCTACCCCTATAAGCTCCTGCCGCACAATCACATGAGCCCAGACTGAGAGAAGAGGGAAAGAAGAGGACATGAAGTTCAAGAATCCCCCCTTTGCATTCCCCCTCCTCCTACTGACAAGCACTGTCACAGTCTGTGCTTGGCTTACTCCATTTTGAATGGCTGTAACAGAATACTACCAAGTGGGTAATTTCTAAAGTAAATTTATTTTTCATGGTTCTGGAGGCCAAGGAGTCTTAACGTGGAGGCGTCAGCCTCTGCTGGGTTCTTATGGCATCATCCTGTGGTAGAGAGGAAAAGGGTGAGCTCTCAAACTATACACCTTCAAGCCTCTATAACTGGCATCAGTCTACCTGCGGGGGCGGAACGCTCATAACCTAAATTCCACCTGATACGGTTGTACTTCAGTGGTAAGATTTCAACACAGGCTTCTGGGGACAGCGTGCAAGCAGTGAGTACCTCTCAGGACTAGACCTGCTGGCACCACCTAAAGGAAAGCTCTGGCATGTCTGTATTCCCATCTTCTCACCCTTCTAAAATCACTTCCCCCAAACTCTGGGTGTTTCTACTGAGATCTTACACCACCCTTAGGTTCCTGACTTCTAGCCTAAGTAAGAGCAGGCCACAAGAAATTCCTGAGTCCAGTATGGCCTTCCAGGTTGGGCCTGACCAGCCCTTGTACCTACTCTGGTACCACGCCTGACTCTTCAACTCTTCCTTGAGAGAGAGAGAGCCCACCTCTATCTACCTTCCCCAGGAGCTGTGCCTGCACCCTTGAGGGCAGGTGGAAATTGCCCTTCATGTCGGGTCCCCAAGACTATGGAAGTGACCCAGAACCTGACTTGGATCTGGCCCCATAGCCTCCAGCCTGGCCTCGCCTCTTCTTCTCACTCACTCTTCTTCTAGTGTGTCTTTCAAGTCAGTCGAGTTCTCTGCTGGTCCCTTTCTTCATGATGGAAGATACCACCTAGAAAGGCTTTTCTAGCTGTTCTCATCTCAGGGCCTTTAGATATCACAGCCAGCTTTGGGTGTCAGCTGTTAGGCCTGGTTATGGCTGAGACCTCAGAGGTTTCCCAAAGTCCCATATACTAAAGATTCCATAATCAGCCTAAGGCATTCCTAGAAAATGGTGGAACCTTTGGGAGGTAAGACCTAGTTGGAGAATGGGGGATTGGGTGGGGTAGGAATGTGGGCTAAGACACTATCCCTCCTTCCTGGCTAGTATGAGATGTTCCCCTTTACAATATACTCAGAATTTAATGGACCAAGAATTGGCCAGAAACTGAAACCTCCAAACCCAGGTTCAAAATACACCTTTCCTCCTTGCAAATTTTGTCCCAGGTGCCTTACCTGCACAACAATGGGAAGCTGACTGGCACAGCTCTCATACCTTTGGGGAGATTAGGTGCCCTATGAAGGGCTGGGCCACACCATAAGTAACCAGGACCCCTGGGGCCAGGGTCCCCAGGTCCCATATTTCTCTGCATGGGCTTAGGTCCTCTAAGAGTCCATCTTCTTAAGACAGATATTCATTGTATTGTTTTACCAGTTCTAGGAGTCTTGACCAAGGAGATTGCCCCAATGACCGTGTCTTCCAAGACCTTGCTTCCATCTGAGGCTGGCCATCCCCAAGGCAGATCTAGCAGGCCTTTCAGGGTCAGTTCCCAATTCCCCTCCATAGTGTGTGTTTCCTGCAAAGGCAGGCCTCCAGCTTCCCTTTCTGTGTCTGAACCAGGAATAGATTCCTGGGGAGAGTCCACTTTGCACATTCTTGTCGGTGTCTCACGCCCTCCACTAAGACACTTCCTGTTATCACTCTTTCCACTAGAGGGCAAAAGGGACACTGTGAGGAATACTCCATTCTTCAGCTGGGTGCCCATCACCCCATGCTTCCCCAGGAGGCTGTTGGGGTTCATTCTATTTAGACTTCTTCCCCTACAGCAGTACCACCTTCAGAGCTTCCAGGCCTTCCTCTGTCTCCTAGCTGTTGCTCGGCTTCTGCAATCTCAGGATTCATACACTTCTCATTGCACCCACTCCCCAGCTTACCCTAGTCTGTCTGTGAGTGCTCAACCCATCCCAAGAGACTCCATGGCATATCCCTTCCCAGCTCTCCGCCTAGTGATCCAGCTTATTCTCAGAGGATGTGGCCAGCCACTAGGAATCTGATCCATGAACCTCCATGCTGGTGCTAAGAAGAATCCTAGTCAGTACTTGGGCAGTGGGCCCAGATCCATCCTTGACTCCACCTTTGGGAGGCACCAAAAGCCACCTCAGCTCATTATAGGTGAATTTAAACTTCAGGGTTGGCAGCAAGGGTGCTCTAGGGTGCCCCCAGGTTGCTGCTATCTGGCATTGCAGGTCTTATTAAGGATACTGTCACCAACATACCAGTCTGGGGGAGCAGGGGCTGCTCACCCTTCTTCACATACATCATTCTAGATCCTTCTTTTACTGACCTTTGGGTTTCAAAATACTCTAGGAATTTAGTCAGCCACCTGAGTTGTTAGTCTAGTGTGCAAACATGACCCCTTGGATGACAGACTTGCTTTTCTCGTGCTGTCATGTTTTCTCTTGTCTGTAAAATGAGGACAGTGCCGGCCGGATATTGTGGCACAAGCCTGGAATCCCAGCACTCAGAAGCAGAGGCGAGGAGGACTACAAATTTGAAGCTAGCCTGATCTATGTAGCGAGACTGTGGCTAAAACAAATGGAGCTTCCTAAGTGGAGGACGGCACCTCACCTGCACAGAACTGCCAGGAAACTGGTACCGGGGCATATGGCTTGTATAGGTGGTATTCTACATCTGGAAGGTCCTCTTGGTGTCACTGAGTTGCTATTAATAGATGGGAGGGGTCTGAAAGGTTCCTAAATACCAGAGACTTCCCAGCTCTGTAAGTGCCAAGGGATGCCACAGGCACACCCAGGCCATCCCAGATGATAATTCTGCTTTGTCTTCTGGGCCTGCTCATGCTCCCTTCCCTCCGCCAGGGAAAAGCAGGGGCATTCTGTTCTTACAAATCCCCACCCAAAACAGCTGGCTGAATCCAGCCATGGACACTCCTCACCAGACAGACAATCATCAGGCAAATTTCCACATCAGTATTTCCTGGGGAAATGTGGCCACCAAAAGAACTCAAACATGTCTTTCAGAGAACTTTTCCCCCAGGAGGCTCAAGCTTTCCCTAACAGATGACGTTTTTATTATTATTATTATTATTATTATTATTATTATTATTATTATTATACCCTTAGAGATGGAACTGGGAAATGCAGGGAGCCAAATCTGAGCCTCTCCTGCAGATACAGGTGCTGGGAAACACACTACAAGACACCTTTGCTAAGACCCCAGAAGGCTCATTCCAGCCTTTTGCCCAGGAATACTACTGGTCCATTTTCGAGGAATACTATGGTCCATTTAGAGCGAGTTTTGTTTTCTGGACCCGAAAGAACTACCATGTGCTTCCAGAAGGCTGAGCAAACGCTTGATAATGCTGCTCCAGGCCTGCCCACTCCACAACCACCTCACCCCTATCTCCCCCACCTCACCCTGACCGGAGCTGCATGTAACATTTTCATTCAAAATTTGCTACTTTGTTCTTAAGTAGTTCCCAGGAAAAGATAAATTTGGTTCCTTATTTAGGCCGGCTTCTACCAAAATGTAGGAATACGTACACAACTGAGAGTGAGGGTTAGCAGAATGACGATTCTGGGGTCAGCAGCTTCTCCATAAGGACAGAAAAATACCACCACCACCACCACACACACACACACACACACACACACACACACACACACACACACACACAC